>LR990865.1:15861734-16144234 GCA_905163395.2 Endotricha flammealis
GCCCTAGTGTCGCTTCTGCCGAGCCGCCCACTGAGTTAGTTCGGTGCTTTGTTGTTATCAGGCTGACGGGGCGCACGCGCGAGTGCATCAACCTCGGCTCGTACAACTACCTGGGCATGAACGGCGACGTGGAGCCGGTGGCGGCGGCCGTGCGCCGCTACGGGCTCGCGCTCGCCTCGCCGCGCGCCGAGCTCGGCGACTCGCCGCTGCTGCGCGCGCTCGAGCGGGACACCGCCGACTTCCTCGGCGTCGAGGTACCGTGCCCGCATTAGTACTAAGGACCCAGAATACCTAATATATGGTATTCGGTGCTCAATGTGTGGTGTGCGCGTGTGGCAGGCGGCGATCGTGTTCGGCATGGGGTTCGCGACGAACGCGCTGTCGCTGCCGGGGCTGCTGGGCCCGCGCTGCCTGGCGCTCAGCGACGCCAACAACCACGCCTCGCTGATCCTGGGCCTGCGGCTCGCCGGCGCCAAGGTGCGCGTCTTCCGGCACAACGACGTCAAGCACCTCGAGCGGCTGGCGCGCCGCGCCATGGCGGAGGGCAAGTGGGAGAAGATCGTCATAGTGAGTATGCGCGCATTATTGTTAACGCGACAAATGTTTGTCAGCTGAACATATAGGTGGGGTTTTTCATTTGACGTGTGTCCAGGTGGTGGAGGGCGTGTACAGCATGGAGGGCTCGATCGTGCCGCTGGCGGCGATGGTGGCGCTGAAGAAGCGGCTCGGGCTGGCGCTGTACCTGGACGAGGCGCACTCCATCGGCGCGCTGGGCCCGCGCGGCGGCGGCGTCTGCGACTACTGGGGCGTGGAGCCGACGGACGTGGACGTGCTCATGGGCACCTTCACCAAGAGCTTCGGCGCCGCGGGCGGGTACATCGCGGGCTCGCGCACGCTCGTGGCGGCCGTGCGCGGCGGCGGGCACGCGCACGCGTACGCGCACGGCATGGCGCCGCCCGTGGCCGCGCAGGTGCGCGCCGCCATGCGCGAGCTGCGCACCGAGCAGGGGCTGCGCCGCGTGCAGGCGCTCAGGGAGAACACGCACTACTTCCGCGCCAGCCTGAGGCGCATGGGCGTGGTCACCTTCGGGCACCCGGACTCGCCCGTGGTGCCGCTGCTCGTCTACACCTTCAGCAAGATGACGGCCACCGTGGAGCTGCTCACGGAGCACGGGCTCGCCGTCGTCGGCGTCGGCTTCCCCGCCACGCCGCTCAGCAAGGCGCGCATCCGGTGAGCCACGATTTGTTGCGCCAACGGCCCACCTGGCCAAGAAACATTCCTCGTTTCGAATTGAGCGGCATTACTGTTTGGTTGCGCAGGTTCTGCCTGAGCGCGGCGCACTCGCGCGAGCAGCTGCAGCGCTGCCTCGGCGCCATCGAGGCGGCGGCGACGCGCCTGGGGCTGCGCTACTCGCGCCTGCCGCCCGACGCGCCCGAGCCCCACTTCTCTATACACTCCTAGGCGCAACTCCAGCCCTCTATACACTTAAACTATTTATGTACATTATTCGTATTAAATTATTTTTCTCTTGCTACATGTCTTTTATTTACTCTTACGCTGTTATCACTGGCATTCACATTGAATTCTGCACTTGAAATGCTTCAGTTACATCATCTAAGAAATAGTAGCGCACTTCGACACTTGCTAGTATTATATCTTTCGACAAGTGGTCACCCTTTGCGTACAGTTCTCTCCAGCACCGCAAGCCGACACGAGTGAGTAAAGAGTGCGCTGGGCGCGGCGCTATCAGATTGCGCGCTGATAGCGATAGCCGGTGTCACTTCCCTCGCGCCGAAGTGAGCGACGCCCGCATTCCCGATAAACGGATTACTCATCGTCGCTCAAATAAATATGAACTAAATCCGTGCCGAACCGCCAAGCAACGCCGCAGCAGCAAGATGTGGCGCGCGGCGTGGCTGCTCCTGCTGGCGAGCGCGGCGCGCGCCGCCCTCGACGTCACCGTCGTGCAGATGCAGTGAGTACAAGACGTGTTCACTACTCCCAACATAAATACCTAAATCAAACTCGGTGCAGTGTAATAATGGCGAACTTGATTGAACTCTTGGAAGGTGCCCAGAGTGACCGTGCTATTTACACATGAATCAACTTGAAAATAGTAAAGCTAGTTGGGAGTACCACCCTCGCACAGAATGTCACCGTGAAGTTGTCCCTATGCGTTACAGCAAAGACAAAAATAAGTCGTAGAAACGTAACAGTCGTCGATGATCATTTACCATCTAGTAACCCGGTTCATAAATCAATAAGAGGGTTTAAAAAGGGGGGTTTAATGGCAAACAATACTGTACATACGTAGGTATACTAACATCGTATCGTTTGGGTTTCTAACAACAATTTGTAGCGGACACGACGCGTGCGACACCCATAAGGTGGATTAGCCAATAGATAATGCGGCGATAGATACGCCGGCAGCAGAAGAGATACCGCTTGTAGTGCGCGGCCGCCATTCGTGTCAACTATGGGCTAAATCTACTGTCAGTGATTCTTGACGAGCCCACCACATTCCCACTGCTGCGTCTCTTGTAGATCCAGGCCAGGCTCAACAACGGAGACCTCAGATTGACAATGAAGAAGCTGTGAAGCTTATTTACGTCCCGGGCGAGAAACTACAGCAGTCTTGGAACTGACAACGAATTTAATCAGAAAGGAAGTCTTTTTTATACCACCAAGGTGGCAAACAAACATACGGCGCGCCGGTGGTAAGCAATCACCGCAGCCTATAGACGCTTGCATACCGGGGGTATCACTCGCGCGCCGCGCGTTGCCGACTCTAAAGAGTGGAGCTCTGGAGACCTTATACTCACCTTAGGATCACAGCATGGCCGATACCAATGCTATTTAGCTACGATTTTCTATAAGATCTTCTGGAACTATTGCAAAGGTGATTTCAAGCCACCCGATGGTCACTGACTTGGCTTAACGATTTTGCACTGCGAAATTCGAAATCCTTACCCTACACAAACAACTGCGACGCGCAGTGACTCCTCGTGCAGTAAAATGCAGTGACAGCGTGCGCCTCCGCAGGCTGGAGTTTGACGTGGTGCACCACTTCAGCATCAACAGCAGCGTGGAGTACATCCTGCAGTTCACACCGGTGAGTGGAAGCATAATTATAATAGAGACCCCGTAATCGAGCGGGTAGACGTGCAGGTTTTTTATTTATAGGTAACTAGAGAAATCCGCGCAACTTCGTGTGCGTTTATCCTTTCCCGTGGGAATTTCAAAAAATCCTTTCATATTGGTTGGTCACACCCAAAAAATTGTCATATGTATAGATTTTTTTTTTCTATTTTTATACTTCTCATTACAATCTTTGGAGTGGGCGTTTATGAAATAGGCTAGCCCGACCAGTGAAGAGCCACCCTTTTACAGAATATTGACGTGAAGCAGCAATGCGTTTCGTTCGGGGAGTGAAATATCCGAAATTCTTGTTTGTCACCTTTGTGGTATAGAAAAAATCTAAAATACTATTTCTCGCTATAGGTATCCTGTTTTTTCCTGTTATAGGTCGGCAACGGGTTAGGTACCCTAGAATCTATGTGCTCCATAGTATCTAGGGTACCCAACCTACCTACCCTATCGACGGTAATCACCTAATATCAAATGATCCATATTCCTGAGCTTGTTTTCCAACCACTTCCGTAAAAAAATGTATAATTTATATGTAATAATCCGGTATCTACCTATTGGTAACAACTGAATATCATACTATATTTTATATGGGTTCAGCTACTTTTATTAGTAAGTAGGTGCCTATAACCTATATAGGTACTTAACACAACAGTAGGTATTTATCTAACTGCTTTTACAATAATATAAGTACCTACAATATTGAAGAGCTCCTCCGACGCGACATTCCCGAGTCGCGTGTGGGCGCGCGTGAGCGGCGGCGACACGGCGCGGCCCGTGCTGCTGACGCGGCGGCAGGGCGCCGGCGCCGGCTCCTGGCAGCTGCCGTACCTCGTGCAGCAGCGAACGCTGGCCGAGCTCGAGCGCACGCTGTGCCCGGACGACGCCGCCAAACGAAACGATGGACAATGCGGTATGTACACACAATACTCGCAAACAAATTACCACGTTACTAGTTACAACATAACATTATTGATAAAAGCAGGCCAACCGTTCTCGAGTTGAGGTGTGAGTGCGAGTACTGTTCAATTGACCAAATGAACATAATTGCAACGCACCAATTCTTTATCTGTACAACTCACCCGCTGCGCTGCACTTTACACTAGAGACACATGAGACACATACAAATAGATTGTAAATATTATACACACATAGATATATATAGAGGCCTATGTCCAGCAGTGGACTTCTTGTGGCTGAGATGATGATGAGATAGGTATAAATATTTTTTATCTATATATATAAAAGAGAAAATCACTGACTGATTCATCACGAAATCTCCGAAACCACAAGTGCCAGGAGTCTCAAAATTTGCATGGGGGTTCCTTTTGGGGCGTAGGTGCTCACTAAGAAAGGATTTTTGGAAATTCATCCCCTAAGGGGGTAAAACGGGGGTGCAAAGTTAGTATGAAACTTTGCCGTTTTTGAAGTTATTCGAATGAAATTCAGCTCGAAGGTTCTTTACTGAAAATCATGAAACACGAGTAAAATATTTTTTTCAAAATTCATTCCTTAGGGGGTTAAACGGGGGTGCAAAGATAGTATGAAACTTTGCCGTTTTTTAAAGTTATTCGAATGAAATTCAGCATGAAGGTTCTTTATTGAAAGGCATGAAACATGAGTAAAATATTTTTCTCAAAATTCATCCCTTAGGGGGTAAAACGGGGGTGCAAAGTTAGTATGAAACTTTGCCGTTTTTGAAGTTATTCGAATGAAATTCAGCATGAAGGTTCTTTACTGAAAAGCATAAAGCATGAGTAAATTTTTTTTTTTTAATTCATCCCTTAGGGGGTTAAACGGGGGTGCAAAGATAGTATGAAACTTTGCCGTTTTTTAAAGTTATTCGAATGAAATTCAGCATGAAGGTTCTTTATTGAAAGGCATGAAACACGAGTAAAATATTTTTCTCAAAATTCATCCCTTAGGGGGTAAAACGGGGGTGCAAAGTTAGTATGAAACTTTGCCGTTTTTGAAGTTATTCGAATGAAATTCAGCATGAAGGTTCTTTACTGAAAAACATGAAGCATGAGTAAAATTTTTTTTAAAAATTAATCCCTTAGGGGGTTAAACGGGGGTGCAAAGATAGTATGAAACTTTGCCATTTTTTAAAGTTATTCGAATGAAATACAGCATGAAGGTTCTTTATTGAAAGGCATGAAACACGAGTAAAATATTTTTCTCAAAAAACATCCCCTATGGGGTTAAACGGGGGCGCAAAGTTAGTATGAAACTTTGCCGTTTTTAAAGTTATTCAAATGAAATTCAGCATTAAGGTTCTTTATTGAAAAGCATGAAACATGAGTAAAATATTTTTTTCAAAATTCATCCCTTAGGGGGTTACACGGGGGTGCAAAGACAGTATGAAACTTTGCCGTTTTTGAAGTTATTCGAATTAAATTCGGCACGAAGGTTCTTTATTGAAAGGCATGAAACACGAGTAAAACATTTTTCTCAAAAATCATCCCTTAGGGGGTTAAACGGGGGTGCAAAGTTAGTATGAAACTTTGCCGTTTTTGAAGTTATTCAAATGAAATACAGCATTAAGGTTTTTTATTGAAAGGCATGAAACACGAGTAAAATATTTTCCTCAAAAATTATCCCTTAGGGGGTTAAACGGGGGTGCACAGTTAGTATGAAACATTGCCGTTTTTGAAGTTATTCGAATGAAATTCAGCATGAAGGTTCTATATTAAAAGGCATGAAACACAAGTAAAATATTTTTCTCAAAAATCATCCCTTAGGGGGTTAAACGGGGGCGCAAATTTCGTATGAAACTTTGCCGTTTTTGAAGTTATTTAAATGAAATTCAGCATTAAGGTTCTTTATTGAAAGGCATGAAACACGAGTAAAATATTTTTCTCAAAAATCATCCCTTAGGGGGTTAAACGGGGGTGCAAAGTTAGTATGAAACTTTGCCGTTTTGAAGTTATTCGAATGAAATTCAGCATGAAGGTTCTTTAGGCGATACGAAGTTCGCCGGGTCAGCTAGTGAATAATAAGATAAATGATTAATAAATTCTCTTCACTTCGAATTGCTGTTTCAATCAACACCGAACCGGTGTACCTCTCGCTGTCGTCCGTCCGTCGATCCGTCAGTACGATCGCTTGCATGAGTCTGTGCAACTGGCAGTGGGAGGACACCAGGGTAGTTCAGTAAGATCGTGAGGGTAAACGCTGCGACTTTATACAAGTACCGTGAGTCGGGGGGACCCTTACCTTACTCTAGTAAAGTCTAGTGTGATCGTTTTTCTGGCGACTCTGACCGCCACTGTTGCCTCCGCAGCGGAGACGGCGCGCGGCGCGTTCTCGCTGCACGCGTCTTCGGGCTGCGAGCGCGCCGCCACGCTGGAGCTGCGCGCCACCACGGCGCGCGACTGGCAGCTGGCGCCGCCGCTGGACGGCGCCGAATCTGCGCCTACGCACGCCGACATCACACTAGTCAGCTACGCATACACTCATTCTTCAAATTCAAAACTTTTATTCAGAGAATAGGTTTTCACAAACATGTTCTCTTGTTCTCTACCTAAGTACCTATTTCAAATAAGAAAATAGTTACGTTCACTTCAAATTAAAAATGTACCGAGCGAGGCGAACGCTAGAACGAGGCGTTTCAATCATTGAAGAATAATGTACTAGACATGTACCTACACCTACTAGCGCTTTCAATTCAACAGTTTTTCAACAGTTTTTGGAGGTAAAAGACAGAAATACCCAAATGAAACAGACAGGGTGAACATTCCATCGAGGAAGTTTACCTACTTATGTGATGAAAAAAATCAGTTTCCCTGATATTGCTAAGTTTGCTTGCAAGATCCGCTCAGAGTAAGGGATTGTAATAACATATCGAGTCAAAAGTCCTCATAAAAACATGAAAATAATGTTCTCAGACGGCGCCGCGCGTGTTTCACTACAGCTTCGACGCGGGCCCCGAGAGCGTGCGGCTCGTGTTCAGCTCCGAGGACGACGTGTGCGCGCTGCTCACCGTGCAGAACTACACGGTACGGCGCCGCTGCTCAAACGCGCGTCGTGGACTCTGAATGCAGTTTGTTTATTGTTGATTATTGTTGCTATGTTGCGCTGATTCCAGTGCCCGATCGCGGAGACATTGGAGGACGTGCAGGGCACGGCGCGCCGCATGACAGTGCAGCGCTCCGGCGCCGTGCAGCTCGCGGTAGGTGCACTCGTCATTCTTGACAAATCACCTCGTAATATAGAAGAATGGTGTGAGAGACTCACTCAAGTTTTGTGTCGTGTGCAGCGCGGCGACTACCCGCTGGGCTTCTACGTGGTGGCACTGATGCAGGCCACGGACGCCGCGTGCAGCGGCGAGGAGGACGCTGACGACGACTGGCTGTTCTTGGCCGCGCTCGGCGCCGAGGCGCGCCAGGAGCACCTGCGCGCGCGCCGCAAGGCCTTCACGCTCACCGTGCAGGTGGCGCATCACAAATCACATTAATGGAGTTGCATTGTACGTTCGGGTTGACACTTGTGCGTTGTGTATTGTGTGGTTGCAGCCGGCGCTGACGCGTGGCCAGTACATGTTGGCGTCAGGCGTGACCCTGGCGGCGCTGGCGGCGCTGTACGTGGCTGCGGGCGCTCTGGTGCTCGCGCAGCGCTGGCCGCGGCTCGCGCGGTTCGTGCGCCCGCGCGCTGTGCTCGCGCCCCCGCCCACACGTACGTCACCTACTTACACGCTGTAAAACTCTACGCTAAAATTTTTGACGGTTGAGATTGACTCAATGTACCTACGTCCATGACAACGGCGCAGCTGATCCCCTATATTCTCGTAACAAAAAGTCGTTAGGTATAATTTTGTGTACAGACGTTGACAACGCAGCAGGCGCGGAGACCGGGGTGGACGGCGTTCCCAGAGAGGGGCGGCGCCGGAGGGACTCTAGTGAGTATACGCGACACTCTGGGATAACAATGCAAACACATTTTTCTATAAATTAATATTTTACAGCGGCAACATTCGACAGTAGTGATCTCAGCGACTCGGACGACGAAGACATACCCACGCGAGATACATCCGTGCCCGCCTCCCCGTCCAGCCCCGCAACCTCCCCCACCACCCCTGTTGCCTCCCCCACCACCCCTGTTGCCTCCCCTGCTGACTCTTCCGCGCCGGAACCGCCTCTAGCCTCCTCCGCCACGGCGGCGGATGATCCCCGCCAGGTCACGGCCGTAGACGGCTCTCAACCCGCCGACGCCTCTCATCCAGATGGAGTTCAAACGAACGATCAGCAGGTATTTTTTATGGCCTAGTACCTAAACGTCATTTGATGTTTCTTTATAATAGCCGAAATGCCAAAGGTCCGTTTGCGTGCAGGCGCGGCCGTTCGGGCTGCCGGCGCGGCTGCACCTGGCGGCAATGGCGCGGCACCGCGGCCGCGTGCTGCGCGCGCGCTCCGACCGCTACCTGTACACGCTCTACACCGTCGCCGTGTTCTACTTCCTGCCCGTCGTGCAGTTCGTCGCCGCCTTCCAGCTGGTACGACGCGACCTTGCGAGCTAACCTTCAGGTCTTTGTCATAAGCATAAACTTCAAGTGGGCTGTCTTTCGTGCGCAGTTCCTGAACGTGTCGGGCTCGCTGGACACGTGCTACTACAACTTCCTGTGCGCGCACCCGGCGGGCGCGCTCAGCGACTTCAACCACGTGTTCAGCAACGTGGGCTACCTGCTACTGGGGACGCTATTCCTGCTGCAGGTGCGCCGGCGCCGCGCGCGCCGCCGCCGCCGCCCGCGCCACGAAGACTACGGCATCCCGGCGCACTACGGGCTGCTGCAGGCGCTGGGCGCCAGCATGATGGTGGTGGGGCTGCTGTCCGCAAGCTACCACGTCTGCCCTAACAGGCTCAACTTCCAGTTCGGTGTGTACCCTGCTACTAACTCTGTGTCTCCATAAATTATTCTGCTACTAATGATTTTGATGTTGCCACTGGCGATTTGCGTTGTGCAGACACGGCGTTCATGTACGTGCTGGCCGTGCTGAGCATGGTGAAGATCTACCAGTCGCGGCACCCCGACGTAAACGCGCGCGCGCACGCCACGTTCGGCGTGCTCGCCGTGCTCATCGCGCTCGTGGTGTGGGGCGTGCTCGGCGGCGGCGCAGTCTTCTGGGCGCTCTTCACAGTGTTGCACATCTTCGGCTTCCTGCTGCTCTCGCTGCGCATCTACTACGTCGGCCAATTCCGGCTCGGTGAGGCCTTGTCCACTAGGGCACCTAGGGTAGGCCAACTATGTGCGTTGCACATGGTTGGCATCAAGTGATTCGCGTTGTCGTGCGCAGAGAAGCAGACACTGCAGCTGGCGACGCGTGGGCTGCGCGCGCTGCCCGCCGAGGGGCTGCGGCCGCTGTACACGGCGCGGCTGCTCATGCTCGTCATCGCCAACGCCGCCAACGGGGGCTTCGCGGTCTACGGACTGTACATGCAGAGCGCGGACTTCGCGGGCCACATGCTGAGCGTGCTGCTCGGCAACACGCTGCTGCACATGGTGTTCTACATCGTGATGAAGCTGCTGAACGGTGAGCGGCCGCGCTGGTACGTATGGGTGTTCCTGGCGGGCGCGACGGCGGCGTGGACGCCGGGCCTGTACTTCTTCCTCTCGGGCAGCACGGACTGGTCCGCCACGCCCGCGCTCTCGCGCCACCTCAACCACGAGTGCCTCGTGCTGCGCTTCTACGACTCGCACGACCTGTGGCACTTTCTGTCGGCGATCGCGCTCTACCTCACCTTCAACGTGTTCCTCACGTGGGACGACGGGCTCGCCGCCGTCAAGAGGACAGAAATAGCTGTATTTTAGATATATTTATTTAAATTATACTTTTTAAATCGCATTTTTATTTTATTGCTGATCTTGTAAAGAACGATGCACTAGGTACGCCTTCTCTGGCAACCTATGCCTACGCAATTTTTAATAGTCGGTCACTAACATTTTCTTTGTATGAGGGTACATGAAAGCCGGCGCGGCGGGCGGCGGCATGCATGGTGGTAAAGTTGCGGTCACACTGTCGCGAGTCGCGATATCACGTTGCGCGCCACGCGCCACACATTCCGATGGTCAGAACCAGTCAGAACGGAGCGGTGGCGCGCAACGGTGCTGAATAGAGTGAGAAGTAAGGATGATCAGAGTCCTTGTAAGGTGGAGGTCCTTCCCCAGACGGGCTGCCCCGATTTGAGCGGATTATCCGATTCCGCTGTGCCCTACTGTACGGGTTATTCCGCACACAGCATTTTTGCTAGTGATAAATGATGAACTGTCTTTCAGGAATAACAAAAAGTTTATTGCTATTGAACTATGACTAAACTGATAAAATAATACACTGCACTACTGATTGATAATGATTGCAAATTGTATGTACGAGCACACATCGCGTCGCGGCTAAACGTGGACTGTTCGATTTCGGTTGTGCTCGCATAAACTGCTGACTCCAGCAAAACTGTACGTGGCTGGCCCGTACACCTACCTCTCTTTCAATAATATCAAATCATTTTTTTTTGCAAAAAAAAGCTGTAGTGTACCTACCTATGTACAATGGTATTACAAGTTTTTCTTTCCGCACTCTTTTACCTTAATTAATAAATCTATAATATAAAAATGAATTGCTAAATGTGCTGAACCGATTACGCTAATTCTTTTTTTTTTTTTTTTTCTTGAAGTACAATGATGGTTCTTACGGAGAGAAAAATTAAAAATTCCCACGGGAAAGCGGGATACACGTTAACGAAGTTGCGCGGGTTTCGCTAGTTGTTAATAAAGGAAATAACAATATTACTAATTACAATGAAGTTAAATTATAATAGCTAATTATCTATTATCTATCTATCTATAATATAATAAAAGTGTAAAAAAAGTTTGTCTGTACATTGAATATATTTCCAAAAAAATTGTTTAGGGCGATGAAGAATAAGCAATAGAACAAGAATTTCGTAAAATTTTGTCCGTCTGTTTGTATGTTTGTATGTATGTTTGTACACGCTAATCTCGGAAACGGCTGAACCGATTTGGATGCGATTTTCACTAATATGTGGCGATTTGCTCAACTTAACATTTAGTGTATGTTTCTTTTCAAAATTCCCACGGGAATCCGAGATATACGCAAACGAAGTTGCAAGGGTATATCAACGCACAGTCCAAACCGCTGGGTCTAGAGATTCCAAATTTGGCATGTAGGTTCCTTACCACGTCTAGGGATGTACTAAGAAAGGATTTTTCAAAATTTCCACGGGAAAGCGAGATTATATGCAAACGAAGTTGCAAGGGGACGCACAGCCCAAACCGTTGGGTCTAGAGGTGGCAAATTTGGCATGTAGGGTCCTTATACGGTCCGGACAGACCGGACCGGACCGGACCGGAACGGATCAGACCTGATCGGTCCGGAAGGAACCGCACCGTTCCGAGTCCGTGCCGGACCGGACCGAACCGGACCGGACCGGACCGACTGGACCTGATCGGACCGGACTATAAATATAAAATTCAAAGTCCTGACTGACTTAACTATACATACTTATATCAACGCACAGCCCAAACCGGTGGGTCTAGAGATTCCAAATTTGGACTTTAGGTTCCTTACGACGGCAACGTCTAGGGTACAAAGAAAGGATTTTTTAAAATTCCCACGGGAAACCGAGATATACGCAAACGAGGTTGCGAAGCTATATCAAATTTGGCATGTAGGTTCCTTACGACGTCTAGGGATGTACTAAGAAAGGATTTTTCAAAATCCCACGGGAAAGCAAGATATGCGCAAACGTAGTTGCGAGAGGACGCACAGCCCAAACCGCTGGGTCCAGAGATGCCAAATTTGTCATGTAGGGTCCTTATAAGGACCGGACCGGAACCGACCGGACCGGAACGGATCAGACCTGATCGGTCCGGAAGGAACCGCACCGTACTGGGCCGTGCCGGACCGGACCGGTTTTTTTTCTGTAGAAAAATATGCTGGCTCCATATCAGGACCAGACCGACCGGACCAGCCGGACCGACCGGACCGGATGGAACCGTACCGTACCGGGCCGTACAGGACCGGAATTTGTTCTGAAAAAAAATATGCTAATTGTTACTAGGCCACGCGGGCGAAGCCGCGGGCAGAAGCTAGTATACAATATTTTCCGACAAGTATTCCTTTAACGAGTAATAGCATTTATCTAAGTGCACTCTTAAATAGTGAAATAGGCAAGTTTTTTATATTAGTAGGCAACCTGTTGAAAACCCGAACCGCCACCGGATAACAGCAGCTCTGACGGTGATTTTTTGCAAAATACTAATAGGTATCAGCATAAAACCACCTTGTATGACAAAAGTATATTTACTATGGCTCCTAGAGTCTTTAACAAGCTTCCCTGTAACAGTATCCTAATAAATTACAATTAATTAATTTGGAGTTTTATTAAGATATAACAATTGGCGACGAGATTAAACGAATCTACGAGTTTAATTTTGCAAAATACAGTTTAAAAACGTAATAAGTAGTGCTAAAGTGGCTAATTACGAAACACGGTGCGGCGCCACGCACGCGGCCACATTGTCGGAAGATGAATATCGAGAATATAAAAAACTAATCAAGTTAGGGAAGGGAAGTTTTATATATAAATGCACAAAAGAACAAATATTACGCATTCTTCAAGCTGAAAACCTAGAATATCAACCGACAGATAACCTCGAAGTCCTTAGAAAAATTCTAAGCGAGCACTGCAAAAAGGGAACAAAAGAAAAGAAAGTGATAATGACAACGGCTTTCGGCGAATTAAAGCCTTTCGATGGGGAGAGTTGGGAGGCGTTTAGCCAACAATTGGAGTGCTTTGTGACACTCAATGATGTAGACGAGGACAAGAAAGTGCCGCTCCTTATTACAAAATTAACCACCAAGGTATACGAAGTTTTGGTTAACTTGTGTCCGGTGACACCTACTAAATTAAGTTATGAACAGTTATGTGATATACTGAACAAAAAATATGACAAGAAATTGCCAATTGTATTGGAAAGAGCAAAATTTAGAAAGCGCTGCCAGCAACCTAATGAGAAAATAGACGACTATGTTCTAGAACTCAGAAAATTAGCAGGGAAGTGCGGTTTTAAGGATGTGGATGATCAACTCAAAGAAAAATTGATCGACGGCTGTACTTCCAAAATGATTAAGTTCGAATTGATGAAGAGTTCAAGTGAATTAACGTTAGACAAATGTATAGAACTAGCACAAACAGTGGAGGCAGCCTTACTGCACACAGATAATACTCCAGAAGTTTCTGAAATATTATATAATAGAAGAGGTCAAACAGCGTCCACAGACATGAGAAGAAAGAACAATCAAAATAAATGCTACTGCTGTGGAAAAGTGAATCATATTCGTGCGGAATGTTCATTAAAAATGAAGTATTGCTCGGAGTGTGGCAAAAGAGGACATATTTTTAAAATGTGTCCCCAGAAACAAATTAATATTGTGGAAAAGTTAACAGAAGAGCCAGAACACTCTGACAATAAGGATAATGGAGTGGAAGTAAAAAATCCATACACAGAATTTGAAACTTATTCCTTTAAAAGTGTAAGTAGAATACCTCCACATTATATGTCACTCAATGTAAATAAGCAGGACTTGTCTTTTCAGTTAGATACAGGATCTGAAGTTACTGTAATTTCAATGCAGGATAAACATAAGTTCTTAAATACTTTCAGTTTATATAAATGTAATGTTATTTTTAGGAATTTTGATCAATCTGTGTCACAGCCATTAGGAATTTTATTAAATATTCCTGTTAAATTTAATAATATTGAAAAGAAATTAAATATTTATGTAGTAAAAAATAATGCACCTAGAATAATTGGCCGTGATTGGCTCAACGAATTAAATTTGTGGCCCCCTAGGTTTAACAAAGAATTAAATATAGGTATTAATGTGATGCAAACTGTTTCAGATGCACAACAATATATAAAAAATCAGTTCGCAGCAGTATTTAGCCCAGGATGGGGAAACTTCAAAGGTGAGATGATCACACTCAAATTAAAATCAGATACCAAGCCTAGATGTCTACCAGTACGGCGGGTACCATACTGCGAGATAAGGTAAACAATGAAATAAATCGCTTATTGGAGAATAACCGAATCTCAGTAGTAGAACACAGTGAATGGGGAACTCCTGTTGTGCCAATTTTAAAACCAGATGGCTCGGTGCGCTTGTGTGGTGATTACAAACTAACGGTCAACAGATGTTTAGAAGTGGATCATTTCCCTTTACCCCATGTCGAAGATATTTTAAATACATTAAAAAATGGTGAATATTACTGCGAACTTGATTTAAAAGAAGCCTATTTACAGGCACCACTCAGTCCCAGTAGTCAGGACTGTACAACTATTGTTACAGAGGTTGGAACTTACAAATATAATTATCTTCCGTATGGCCTTAGTTCTGGACCCGGTTCTTTTCAACGCCTAATGGCACATAAGTTAAAAAATATACCAAATACTATAGTTTTTATAGACAATATTTATATTAAAGGTTCAGATTTACAAAACACTATGGAGACATTATGTAAGGTGTTAAAAGAATTACAAGACTGTGAATTTAAGCTAAAACCAGAAAAATGTAAATTATTTGAAACCAATCTTAAGGTTTTTGGCTATTTAGTGGATAAGAACGGAATTAGTGTAATACAGTCACATATTACACCACTATTGAATGCGCCTATTCCGACCAATTTAAGCATGCTTAAGTCATTTTTAGGAAAAATTAACTACTACTCTCGTTTTCTAAAAAACATGTCTTCAATATTGTCCCCTCTTTATGAATGTACAAAGAAAAATAAATTTAATTGGACTACCCAATGTGATACTGCTTTCACTTTAGTCAAAGAAAAATTAGCTAAAGCTAGCAAATTAAGTCATTATGATAGTAACTTACCATTAATTTTAACTACGGACAGTTCGGACACTGGTCTGGGTGCTGTTCTTTCAAACAGAACACAAAATGGAGTACTACTTCCAATAGCTTTCGCAAGTAAAAAACTTAACGAGGTAGAATTAAAATATTCAACAATCGATAAGGAAGCCATGGCAGTTATATTTGGTATAACAAAATTCTATAATTACATTTATGGTCGAGAGTTTGAACTGGAAACAGACAATTCTGCTTTAGTACGGATATTTGGACCAAAGAAAAGTATACCAAAGATGGCTGCTAAACGGCTACAGCATTATGCCATTTTCTTGTCTGCTTTCAATTATAAAATTAGACATATAAAATCTAACAATAATCCAGCAGACTACTTATCAAGGTGTCCGGAAAATAATGATGAGAAAGTGACAATAAATCACTCTTTATGTATAAGTGCGGAGACGAGCAATGTCTTTCAGGTATATGATACCGAATTAAACACTTTGGATTGGAAATTAATAGAAACAGAAACCAAAAAGGACCAGACACTGGTAAAAGTCTTAAGATATTTGATGGATGGTTGGCCAAATAAAGAAAATTTATCAAAAGATTTATCACCATATCATACAAGGATGAATGAATTATCGATTGACAGAGGGTGTTTGTTTTGGGGATATCGTATTATTGTACCGGAAACGATTCGAGAAGTTGTATTAAAAGATTTACACAAAAGCCATTTTGGGATAGTACGAATGAAAGAGATTGCTCGCTCCTATTTTTGGTGGCCCAATTTAGATCAAAATATTGAACATATTGTAAAAGAATGTATCATATGTTTACAAAATAGTAAAAGCCCTGGTAAAACTCAAAGGCCTTGGCCTGTGGCCCCTACAGCTTGGTACCGAATACATGCTGATTTTCTGGGCCCATTTTATAATAAGATGTTTCTTGTTGTAATCGACAGTTATACTAAGTGGCCCGAAGTTTTTGAAATGTCAAGTATCACTTCCAGCTGTACTATTGATAAGTTTAAAAAAATGTTTACAACCTTTGGTTTTCCTGTACAAATTGTAACAGACAATGGTCCATCTTTTGCGAGCCAAGAGTTTCAAGAGTTTTGTAAATTGATTCAGATTAAACATACATTTTCTCCACCGTATCACCCGGCCACTAATGGTGCGGCGGAAAGATTTGTCCAAACGTTTAAAAATACGGTCACTAAGATTAAAGAAGCCGGTAATTCTTTATCGTTTGCAATTAATTTGTTTTTGATGGATTATAGAAATACTCCCCAAAGAACGACTGGTGTATCACCAGCGCGACTTATGTTAGGTAGAGAGCTTCGAAATAGATTTAGTTTACTACGACCTCCTCCATTGAAGGAAGTGATTGAGAGAAAATCAGAAAACATGAATCAAGAAAATAGAAAGGTTCAATGGTGTGTGGGTCAGAAAATTATGGTGCGAGATTATAGAAGAGGGCGCAAGCCTTGGGTTCTAGGAATAATTGTAGGAGAGTCGGTACCAGGGTTGACATATTTGGTAGACGTTGAAGGAAACTCTTGGAAGCGACATGTGAACCAAATGCTTGTATGTTCAGAAAAGTTATAAGTGCTAAAAGTTTTTGTTTAAATAGTGTATTGCCATAATGAGGTGTGGGAGAGTGTAGTATATTGGACCGGGCACTAGGCTGAATGGAGTTGTGATCTGTGCCAACCATAGTGCCCGGTCGCTCTAGAACGCCATGATTCGATTCGGGTTTTGTCTATGTACTGTAACAGTATCCTAATAAATTACAATTAATTAATTTGGAGTTTTATTAAGATATAACATTCCCCACAGTGAGATTGCACTGTACAACGGGTTTTTAAGTGTAAATTATATATATTCCTTATTGAGCATGCATGCTATTCCGTTAATGACTTTCTGGAATCTAAATTTTAACATTGTTGATGTCTGATTACAAAACATGTATTTGCAACAAAGTTTGCCTATAAGGCTGATCACAGCTTGCTCTAAAATAATGTAATTGTAACATCGGTATCTTAATTACCTGTGGATCACAAATAAATTATTTGATTTGATTTGACGGTATAGGGATGAGGACATAATAAAATAGGTGCAAAGCCTGTTTGGAAATCTCCCACGATATTAATTTGTTGTGTCAATGATTCGTTCGTACAAACAGAACTTGAACTGAAACACTACCAGAGAGCGGTCGGATGACGGATCCGGCCGGCTGTCATTTGAATGCCAAACCCCGTGCGGCCAGTTCTGGTCGCGCGTCTCGAACGACTTTAAACCCTATTTCTAGAGAGATAGAATGGGTGCACGTACGTACTTCCCTGAAATATATTGTTAACATTTTGTTAAACACCTCTTGTTAAATTCGTAGAGGCTTTATTTATTCTAGCTATTAAGTCACGGTGGGCGGGATATCTAGTTCATAGTTTTACTGTTTAATCATTGTAAGGACGAGTCCTTGGTGGGCGGGATGTTTAAATTCATGATTTATTTTAATAAGTATATAGTCACATCGATTACCACTAGATGGCGTTGTTCACAAATTGAATCACGCTATGGTTGCGTTTTTCGGGCCCACTGAAGAACTCCGTCAATTTTATAAAATTCTAGATTTTTTTGCCCGCGACTTCGTCCGCGCGAAGTTCCGGACCCGTTCCCGTGGAAATCGGTCCAGTAGTTTCGGAGCCTATTCAAAATATTAGTATAGATGTTCGCTAGTTTTTGACTACGGCGCGGCGGTGCGGTGAGAGCCCTACGCTCTCGCAAAAGCCCGGAGTCTTTGCCAATGGCATCAGTTCGGTATGCCTTTTACTAATAGGATCAAAATAAAATAAAAATGACCACGGCGCGCGCGGTGGTAACAAAGAATAGTAGCGCCCTCTATATTGAGTTTTATTAAACACATAGCTTCATTCAAATGTTCAAATATTTGCAGCTCGATGTAGACTTAAACAATAACTTTGACTTATACAATATTATTGTTTAAGCCCATAACAAATGTCAAAAACTATTCCACTGATACATTATCGGCATTCTTTTGAGACACGATTGAGACACCATTGAGAGTCCATTGGTGCATTTGTGCTAGTAGAATCGGGCCCCAGGAGTCATGTCACTTGAGCTGCGCTGCACGGAGCGGCGCGGCGCGTCAAAATATTCTTATATAGAAATTGTATGAGCATAACAGCGCACAGTGAAACGAAAATGAAAATTTGGGACATAGGGATTTTTATGCATATCTTTGAATTCTATTTACTAATACGATAATTTAATGTCAATTTTTTTTTTTGATATAATAATATTCGATATGTTTGGAAATATAACACTTTAAAGCTTGTATGGAGATGGAGATTTTTTTTTAATTTCTGATATTTTTTTGTATATACCGTGTAGATTCAAAAAAATCTTAAAATGACATCCACACCACCAACAAGGCTCTTTTTATTAAATATGAATAAAAAATTACGTAATTTGTTTAGAAATAAAAATGTTTTTAGTGACCAAACAAACAATGTCAATTGTTAATAACGTTGTTTTTAGTAACAGAACAGATAATGTCATTAGTGGCCGATTGTGATTTGCCGTCGATTTTATTAAAAAAACAACGTCATTTATTAATGACGTCGTTATTAGTATCAAAACAAATAACGTCATTTTTGTCGCAAAAGCGCAATGAAGCGCAATTACAGACGTACCTTAAAAATTGTAAAATAAATAGTATAATACAACCAAATCATTTTTTGAGAGCTCTTGAGAGTGGAGATTTTAAGGAATTTGTGTTTTTCTCTATTCAAAAAAACAAAACAAAAGATTGTAGCAAAAGCGCAGAGAAGGGCAGTTACAGATGTAGCTTAAAAATAGTAAAATAAATAGTATAATACAACCCTAAAATCATTTTTTTGAGAGCTCTTGAGAGTTCGGAGTTTTCAATGAATTTGTGTTTTTCGCCATTCAAAAAACAAAAGAAAAGATTGTATGTAGCAAAAACGCAGAGAAGTGCAGTTACAGACGTACCTTAAAAATAGTAAAAAAAATAATAATAACACAAACCTAAAATCATTTTTTGAGAGCTCATGAGAGTTCGAATTTTTTAAGGAGTATGTGTTTTTCTCCGTACAAAAAAACAAAAAAAGATTATAGCATAAGCGCAGAGAAGCGCAGTTACAGACGTACCTTAAAAATAGTAAAAAAATAAAATAACACAAACCTAAAATCATTTTTTGAGAGCTCATGAGAGTTCGAAGTTTTTAAGGAGTATGTGTTTTTCTTGGTTTTTCTCCACACAAAAAAACAAAAAAAGATTATAGCATAAGCGCAGAGAAGCGCAGTTACAGACGTACCTTAAAAATAGTAAAAAAAATAGTATAACACAAATCTAAAATCATTTTTTGAGAGCTCATGAGAGTTCGAAGTTTTTAAGGAGTAGGTATGTGTTTTTCTCCATACAAAAAAACAAAAAAGATTATAGCATAAGCGCAGAGAAGCGCAGTTACAGACGTACCTTAAAAATAGTATAACACAAACCTAAAATCATTTTTTGAGAGCTCATGAGAGTTCGAAGTTTTTAAGGAGTATGTGTTTTTCTCCATACAAAAAAACAAAAAGCATAAGCGCAGTTACAGGCGTACCTTAAAAATAGTAAAAAAAATTGTATAATACAACCCTAAAATAAGTTTTTGAGACCTCTTGAGAGTTCGAAGTTTATAAACAAAAGAAAAGATTGTAGCAAAAGCGCAGAAAAGCGCAGTTACAGACGTACCTTAAAAATAGTAAAAAAAATTGTTTAACACAACCCTAAATAATTTTTTTGAGACCTCTTGAGAGTTCGAAGTTTTTAGGGTGTTTTTCTCCATACAAAAAAACAAAAAAAAAGATTGTAGCAAAAGCGCAGAGTAGCGCAGTTACAGACGTACCTTAAAAATTGTAAAAAAAGCTCTTGATAGTTCGGAGTTTTAAAGGAATTTGTGTTTTTCTCCATACATTTTTTTTTCGATAATTCATGACTAATAAAGTATCGATTATATCAAAATACTGTACTGGTAATTAATGTCTTATATGTGATAGTAGAGTCGATATCCATCATAATTTTTTTGTTTATTCGGAATGGGTTTCGATTGTCGCTATGTCCACTACGCCGCTGTAGTGCGGTAGCGTGGATTAAGTTCATACAATTTGCTATAAATAAGAATTTGACGCGTCGCCGCGCAGCTCAAGTGCGTTTCCAGCTTAAGCTCAACGTGCTCCTGCCTGACTGTACAGCGCCATCGTGCCAATCAAAGAGTAAAGTAATATTAGGGAGAGGTGCCAATGTGGCCACAGCGTAGCCCTCAAAAATTATATGGCGGCAAATACTATAGACGAGTAATACGCACAGCTTCGGAAGAATTCGGGCAAGACGCGACACTAGCGCCTACCCTACGGCATGAGGGCGGCATGAGGTGAACGATTTCAAAAGTTTTGTATGCAAAATGTTATAGCGGCATGAGGTGAACTGTGCGTTTTGTATGCAAAATATTATAGCGCCCCTAGCGGCATAAGGTGAACGGAGGTTGCCAAGTCATTGTATGAGAAACGTCAAGAGCTGTGTGTATTACTCGTCTATAGTACCTATTTGATGGCGATTAACGAAACGTAACTGACATTTAGACGCTTACTTTGACACTTTCACTTCTTTGATAATCTGTGGTAGTCGTGGTAGATGGTTGACGTCACGTCATCGCGAGATAAGTGTTCTCAATATTTTTATTTATTTCACAATTTCTGGAGTAACGACTACAAAGTTACCAGTTTTAATGTCACAAACACTAAAAAACAAGCACGAGAAACAGATCCAGGAGATGGACAACCAGTACTACTACAAGCTAATGGCGAGCTACTTGTCGAAACGGAACTGCGATGAGTCGTTCATGAGGTACTTCTTCGGCAAGAACTCACTGAAGAAGACCCCCGAGGAGCTCGAGCGCGCCGACGAGCGCAAGCGGCGTCTGCAACGCGAGCGCTCGCGCCGCTACCGAGCGCTGAAGAACGCGCGGCGGCAGCACGAGGGTGGCGGCCGCGACTGCGGCGACGGCGACGCACTGCGGCCCAAATCGCGCGCGCTGCTGCTCGACGACGAGCTCAGCGACGGAGACGAGCCGCCCACGCTGTGCGACCTCACCTACGAGGACCAGTGGCTGGGCGGCGGCTCGGACGGCGCCTCCGACGACAACTCGGCGCACTCGGCCGCCGGCGAGCGCGGCGACGCCACGCGCGGCCTGCGCGAGCTGCTCAGCTCGCCGACGGCCGACCTCGACTACCCCACCGTGCACAGCCTCATGCTGCACTGGCTGCAAACGTAACGCCGACGGCCGCCGCCCCCCGCGCCCCGCGCGTCCCGCCCGAACCATGTTTCGATATAATGTTGTTTTGTCGCATCAAAATTGAACAATGGACACAATAAGGTAAAAAAAGATATGATACACATATCAGAAGTCTTAAATCATAATGGTGTCATATAATAATATAGATTGATGAACCGTCCTACTATAATTTTAATCTGACTAGCGTAACTCTGTGCTTTGTTGGCCTGAGCCGGCATAGTCATGCCAACACTGGCTTCAGAATTTTCTTATTGTTTGTTATTTGTAGCAGCAAATCATGTTAGTTCATCCTATTGTATGTTTTGTTTTGAAGGTGAGGCTCAACCTTGCTCTTAGGGGTCGTCCATTGATCATGTAATGTTTTAAGCAACAATTTAGACTACTCATCCACCTGGTTATCACCAGGGTAGTAAAGTTCTGTTTTCCCTGTCTTGTGTCTATGTGCCTCGCTATTTTTCCTCTTTCTTCACACCTGGTGTGTTGATTTAGATGAAAATTTGTGTTAAATATACATAAAGACCAAGGAAGGAAAATAGGATCCACTTGATCCCAGAAATCCTTTAGGCGCATGATGTCCTTTTCTCGAAATGTCCTTTCGCAGAATGTCCTTTCTTAGAATGTCCTTTTCAGAGAATGTCCTGTTCTCTAAATGTCCATTATCAATAAGTCCTTTTCTCAAAATGGCCCTTTTGCAACTTACATCATTATATACGTTAAGCTATGAACGTCACTCTGACCTTTACCTGAAATCTTCAAATATTGCTTGCATAACATAATAATAGTAAGTAGGTTATGGTAAAATTTAAAATAAAAAAAATAATAAATCATTCTCATTCTTTATTTATGTATAACAAATGCTTATATCCTTCACTATCAGTTATTTTTAATAATTACAAAATCAAACAATTTTTAAATATTTCTAAATTGGAAATGAACGAAAATTTCTAAATTACCGATACCTAAAGTATCAGTAATTTTACTAAATAATCAACAAAAAGTAAATATAACAAAAAAAGGATATTTACAATAATATTACTTGAACAGAGAGAGACATAAGTAAATCAACTTGCGGATGAAATCAGGTAGTGTTAAATTAATAATATGTATTTAAACATTGTTTCATTTTCTAATTAAAAATAATATTAAAATTAACTGATAGTGAAGGATATAAACATTTGTTATACATAAATAAAGAATGAGAATGATTTATTTATTTTAAATTTTACCATAACCCACTTACTATTATTATGTTATGCAAGCAATATTTAAGGATTTCAGGTAAAGTTCAGAGTGACGTTCATAGCTTAACGTATACATGATGTAATTTGCAAAAGGGACATTTAGAGAACAGGACATTCTGTGAAAAGGACATTTTGATAAAAGACATCATGCGCTGAAAGGCCAGAAATCACCCCTAATAGGAGATAAGATGAATCCAAGTTTAGGCTTACTTATCCGCTGGCTCAGGGGACCCAACCCAAAATGAGTCTTGGCCTCCAATATGAGAGCTCGCCACTGTCTTGTCCTGCGCGATATCTCACCACTGGGTAACATGAAGTTCGCGCAGGTTTAGGCTGATATGACTTAATGAATACCTAAGTTCTACAAGTAAATAAATACATGTGATATCTCATTGCAATCTCCCTGATCACTACTGAGCCTTCCAATGACTGGATGACCCCCAACATGCTTGCCTGTGTATGCTCTCTCTGCCGCCCTTTTATTTGTAGAAACCTGTGTATTCACATGTTTCTATTGTATTAAGTTAATGTTTTCTTGCATACTTATTTGATTTCATAAAATGAGATTCAAATTGAACTTGTGAGTGGGCCTGCGGGCCCCTAGTTGTATGATTCCACTAGACAATAAGTTGTTGTTAAGTTGCCATATCTTAATATTTAGATACTCAACTATTATACATAATTATATATGCATATATAGAGAAGTATAGAGTATATAATATACTATAGTTTGTGATATGAATGAATTTACATTTTGCGTGAGGTCTACAATATTAGTTGTATCTAGCGTAAGACTCTTTGTACAGCAGCAGCCGCGCATCGCAACAGCCATTTAGCTAGTGCCATATTGTGTGCCCCGGCGGCGGCTGCTCGCGAAGACCGCCGCCCTTCGCATGACGAAATATCTGCACAAGAATAAAAAGCGTACTCACTGGGTGTTCAATGTCATGTGATGCTAAATTTATTGATTCCAAAATGTGCATTTAATTTGTGGTAGCTGTGCCATGATGACCTGCTGCAGTGCCCACTGTTGGAGCCAGGCGCCAGCATCAGTCTGGGGCGCGCAAGTGTGCGCCTGCTTACTGCCCCTGGTTACATGTTATGTGGTTCAGTCCTGGCGTGATAAAAAACTATTGTGCATTCCTTATTTGGTTCTTGTCTTCAAATGTAGTAATAAAATAGATTTTTGGAGTCAATACCAAATTTTATGTGTGGCTAAATTGTCTGTAGTAGATAAAGAAATACTGCAGGAAAATACATGTATACCATTTGTAGTCTACTTGGAAATCACAACTTCAATTTATTCTATCGAATGTGACATATCATAATTTTATTAGTCGTATGTTTTGGACGCTTGAACGCTTTCCTCCCGATTCCTGTGGGGCTATTCACGTAACAAGAACCGATTCTAGTTCGATTCAACGACACTCGCGGTCCCGTTCAATTCCAATTTTGTATGAGTGAGACAGCGAGTGTCGTTGAATCGAACTAGAATCGGTTCTTGTTACGTGAATTGCCCCACTGATAAGTGGCTACACGCTACAAAATTAAAAACGTATTAAAAGTTAATCTAATTGTAAATCATTTGTTTGATGTAATCGGAGTACTTATTGATGGTATAAGATAAGGGCAGGTAGCCGCCTCCGTCGCGCGCTGCGGGCTACGGCCTACGCCCGCTTGTGCCCTGGATGAAGTCTGTGATGCATGCAGTGTAATAATGTTCACATGTTAACGCCAGACACCACAGCCATAATAATGTTAAGTTAGCCTAGGTTAGCCTTAAGCTTGTTTAAGTGTACTCATAGTGGACTCAACTACCCGAATGATCGCCTCCGAGTGAGCTCAGTGAGCGCCGTTCGTGAAGGAGGTGCTGCCTTGGCCAAGTCAAGACATTGATTCGTGTATTAATTTACATGGAAGTACAGGGATTGTAAAATTATAAACATATTTTATTTCGAATTTACTTATCTATCTGAAATTAATGTACCTATTTTACATATCATTTTAAATATATTTTTTAAATTACATAACATTAATGATATTTCATTTATATGTAATATCATTGCATAACATGCATGATTTGATTACGATGCTGGGAGACTTGAAATTCAACGTAAAACGAGGTGATAACTGATGTGGCCAATATGCTGGTTTTGAAAATAGCATAATTTTAATTAATGCATGAACAGCGGTCACGGGACAATAATTTGGAGATTCAGTGCGTGCCTGAACACTCTGCCGAAAATCTAAAAACTGTTATAACTCAACTCGCAGGCACCGTTGGTCACCCTCTTCACGATCACGATATCCTCAACTATCACCGAGTAGCTAAGATTAACAAGGAATCGAAACGTCCTAGGTCAATTGTCGTGAAACTTTCGAGCCCACTAGTTCGTGATTCTCTCCTTGCAGCGGTAAAAACATACAACAGGACTCATCAGAATAACAAGTTAAATTCTGCACATCTGGGTATTGCCGACAAACAACCCATTTACGTCAGCGAACACTTAAGTCCTGATAACAAGCAACTCCACGCGGCTGCCCGTAAAGTGGCTAAAGAGAAGAAATTTGATTTTGTCTGGGTGCGGAACGGCAGGATCTTCATGAGAAAAGACGTCAACTCCAAAAGTGTTGTTATTAGTAGTTTGGACTTTCTCAATTCAATTTAAGTTTATACATCTATGGTATCTTTGTCAGCGAATAATAACTTCAATATCATTTATCAGAATGTCAGGGGTCTTAGGACTAAAACTCACGAAATTCTGGCCAATGCGCTGAAGCAGAGTGCTGATGTTATTCTTCTCACTGAAACGTGGCTTAAAGATAATTTGTACGATCATGAAATTATTGATGAGAGGTATGTTGTGTTTCGTAGGGATCGTGATACCACCAGTAGTACTAAATTGGATGGAGGGGGTGTACTTATTGCCGTCTTAAAAAAGCATGAGCCTATTCGTAAACAACAATGGGAGTCAATGGACGAGGACTTATGGGTCTCAATTAGGTTGAATCAAGGGAACTCGGCTCGACATCTTTGTATAGGTACTATTTATTTACCATCCCCCGTGATATTCAATCAGCTGAAACGAGTTTCGGAAAATCTCACTGATGTATTGCAGCATAAACTTCCTCAAAATTCGCTATTGCTCCTTGCCGGCGACTTTAATTTTCCAAAATTATCCTGGTACAGGGATCCCAATACCAACGCATTTTTGCCTTCAGATAACCATTCTTCTGAGGAGAACCTTTTCATTGATACTCTCACTTTCAACAATCTTCATCAGTTAAGTCCGGTCACTAATGAAACAAAGGATCGCTCTTTGGATTTAATTTTTTCTAACGAATTAAATATTTTTGATGTAAATGAGCATCCTTTTCCGCTTGTCAAGATAGACGGTCATCATCCTGCCCTAAGCATCAAAATGAAGTATCGTTCACACAAACGCGTCGTTTATAATAGAACTCCTTTTTTAAACTTTAATAGGGCAAACTATACTGACATTAAGGAGAGTTTGTCTGGAGTTGTCTGGTCCGACCAATTTAACCGTCTCGATAATGTTGACGAAATGGTTGAAAAGTTTTATGAACTTCTTCTACCAATAATAGCTGCTCATACACCTACCACCATCACTAAAGATAGGAAATATCCTTGTTGGTTTAGTCGTTCCCTTATTAAGACCTTGAGGGAGAAAGCTAAGTTTCACAAAAGATTTAAAATGTACGGCAACCCCAGAGATCGTCTTACATACAAAATGTTGCGTGATCGCTGTAATCGGATGATTGATACTTGCTACTCTAATTTCAAATCTCAGGCTAAAACTAATATTATTAATAATCCAAGATATTTCTGGACGTTTATTAAATCCCTGAGGTCTAATTGTACTGATATTCCGGATGAAATGTTTCTGGCGAACCAAAAAGTTCGGGGTGGGCAGCAGATCTGTGACCTCTTTTCTGAATATTTTCATTCAACTTATGTAAGCAACTCTCCATCGATGTCTAACGTTGACACTTCTGATATTGTTCATGCTTCTCTGAGTTCGTGTTATTTGTCGAAGTCTGATATTTTAGAGTCTCTTAAAACTGTAGATACAAATAAGGGCCCAGGCCCCGACAGCTTACCACCAACCTTTTTTAAGATTTGCGCTTCTGAGTTGGTTGAGCCCTTATATCTGATCTTTAACCATTCACTCACATCAGGAGTTTACCCCTCAAAATGGAAGATCGCTAACGTTACACCTGTTCACAAAAAGGGAGACTTAGCTAACGCAGCTAATTTTAGACCGATTTCCATTTTATCTTTCATTGGCATGTTGTTTGAGTCGTTGATACAGAGACATTTATTCTTTCATCTGAAACCGCTTTTTGTTGATCAACAACATGGCTTTCTACCTGGCCGTTCGACAACGACAAACCTGGTGGGGTATGTGGATGATGTAACTGCGGCTTTGGAGGATAACTATGAAGTACATACTGTGTACACCGACTTTTCTAAAGCGTTCGACGTGGTCAACCATGATATACTTATACAAAAGCTTTCACATGCTGGTATATGCGGCTCTCTGTTGAGATGGTGCGAATCATACTTGAGAAATCGCTCACAGTTGGTTGTCGTTCGTGGATTTAAGTCCCAACCTAAAAGTGTCCCATCGGGTGTTCCACAGGGCTCGCACCTTGGCCCTCTTTTCTTTTTAGTTTTTATTAACGACTTAAGCTCTAGCATAGGTTCAAAACATAAACTTTTTGCTGACGATTTGAAAGTCTATCGTGTAATTAAGTCTGACCAGGATATTACTTTATTACAGGATGATCTTGACAAAATCAGTAAATGGTGCCAAGAAAACCATATGATTCTCAATGCTGCAAAATGTTCTTCCATAAATTTCTCACGAAAATTATACCCACGCAGTCTGGTTTATAAAATCGATGGAACTCCTCTTCAGGAACTTGATAGCGTGCGTGATCTTGGAATTTTAATGGACAAAAAGTTAGACTTCAGAGACCATATTAACAATATAGTCAATAAGGCTTCGAAATTGGCTGGTTTCGTCATACGTCAGACTAAATTTTTTAAGGAACCTGAAATCTCGATTATGTTATTTAACTGTTATGTACGTAGCATCCTTGAATATTGTAGCCCTGTATGGAATCCATCTTACGCAGTTCACATCTCCAGAATTGAAAGAATTCAAAAGCGATTTCTGTATCATTTGACATACTTCAATAATAGCTGTCACCAACTCCCATCTTACCAAACACGACTTAAATTTTTCAATGTTGACACGCTTGAGCAGCGTCGTTTAACTTTTGACGCGATATTTCTACATAAAATAATTATAGGTAAAATACATTGTCCTGATCTTCTCCAGAGGCTTAGTTTCTATATTCCTAGATCTGGTAGTAGACTCCATAATCGCGTGACTTTTCGATTGGCTCCCTGTCGAACAAATTACCGTCAACATTCTCCTTTTATTCGTATGTGCTCTCTTTGTAATGAAATTTGCCATAACATTGACATCTTCGGTGCATCGGCCAGAACTATCAAGCGGTCGCTATTATTGCGATAATTACTGCTCTTATTTTCTATTGTAGGTAATTCTTTTTAATCTGTGTTTAATTAATTGTTGTTTTTTTTTTGTAATTATGTATATTAGTATTCGGCGAGCAAAATTTAATGTGCATGCTGTGTTCGCTCATAGTAGGTTGTTGCAACTATTAGTTTTAAAATTTCACTTGTATCGATTGTACTCTGTAGCAACCAGTTTGCGAACCAAATAAAAAAAAAAAAAAAAAAAAAAAATAATGTGAATAGGTACCTAGTGGACAATAATATTCGCGTTAAGCCGGATACAGATTTTTCACAACACGACATGCAATATTTTCCATACGTTCCGTGAAAATGTTGTGTGGTAATAATCTGTCTGGGCTTGATGCTACTCTTCGTTTTTAATGAAAACGGGGATATGTTGTGCAGTGTCTACGATTATGATAATACTAGATATTAGCTGTCTCGGCAGCCGTACCGCACAGCTTGCGTGTGATGTGGCCAAGAGAACGAAACTACTACATACCTAATGTCCGCTCGTAGTTAGTTCTTAATTAATTGTAAAAGGTACGAGATAGTGTTAGCAAGTGGGGGAGCATCCATCCGGAGGTTCCGTGTCCAGCAACGTGTCCAGCTCCGTTTGTGCTCGTTAAATATATTTTGATGTTTATGATTGTTATTCAATGAACTGTTAGAATGTTCTCCCACTTGACCCGCGATGCCTTCAACGACAGTAGTGTTAAAAACTAACGCTTAGGTACTGTATGGTAGTGCCATATTAAAGAGCTTCCTGACTATTTTTAAACGGTCTTTTATTTAGAACTATTCCACCATGTTTGAACTTTTCAGTAGGTATATATTTTGAATTGTCTAGTGGAGACGGGAATAACAAGCAACATGCACGGAAGCCTCGGGTTATTAGTTATTTTATGACGGAAGTCACAATAATATGAGCCGTGTGGTTGAGTGGCTAGTAGACAATTACACACACATATCTAAACACGTTTTCTTGGAAGCCATAGCAGGACCACGAAAACACGGGGGATCTAATCGTCAATGGGTATAGTGGTACAATTTTATTGACACATTTACAGTTTTCCTTTAAATTGTGCCACTTTGCCACTTTTTTTATACCACTAAGGTGGCAAACAAACATATGGCCCGTCTGATGGTAAGCGGTCACCGCAGCCTATGGACGCTTGCCATACCGGGGTATCACTCGCACGTTGCCAACCCTGTAAAAAGTAACGCGCCATTGACTATCAGACCACTCGGACCAATAATCACAACTTGACCAAATCCTCGCGAATGAACCGCGTACTTTTCGGGAATGTGTTAATCCAAGGTATCAGCTACCTACATACCAAATATAAAAATTGGCCTAGCCATTTGAGCGTGAAGAAATAACAAACATACTCACGACACACAGGATATAACGCTTAAATCGGAGCAGCCCGTCTGGGGAAGGACCTCCACCTTACAAAAGATCTTAGCCAAATAGCATTGGTCTCGGCCAGGTTGTGTGGTGTCGTTCGTTATTCCTTCCATTTGGTTGCTGCGAGGGTTGGCAGTGATACCCCCGGTATTGCAAGCGTCTATGGGCTACGGTGATGCTTACCACCAGGCCGGCTGTATGCTTGTTTGCCACCTATAGGGCATTAAAAAAATCACTAACTTTCGCCTTTATAATATTAGAGGGATTGTGCAGAGCTGGTTCAGAGCAGTGATCTGATCTATATACCTACCTACGCTAATCAGGTATGTAATCAGTATGAAAATATTAAAGATGGCTTTAGTTACAAAGATATTTATTTAACATTTATGTAAATAAAACGTCAACTTACATTAAAATAATGGAATAAAATAATATTAACTACTTATAATATACTTAATATATTATATTTTTTTAAAGTAAGATGTTAGTAGATACCTTTATGTACACAATCATGGTATGTTGTTTGCACATAAATTTTCTTTAGCGTCACGGCTTTGACAGCCGAAGGGTGGACAGAGCCTAAATAATATTCTTTAAAAACCGGGCAAGTACGTGTCGGGCCACGCACAATGTAGGGTTCCGTATTGGCTACGCATTTCTTGCTTACAGATGAGTACAATGCCATATTCTATGACCTTTGTACGTTTTCGTCGAAAGAAATTTTACTTCTTAAGTTCATCAGCAATTATTACTCAGTAACCAGGGTGCCTATTTAACCGTTATAGTTTTCCTTGTAGGTTCACTATATAGACTACTACCATGAAGTTTTTTAAATTTCTTAACACAAGACTTTCGGAGATAGAGGGGGGGGGGGGGGTGACCACCGTGCAAAACGAAAATTGGCACGTTAAATGTAAATAATTCGCAAGCGGATCATTGTATCAGAAAATGATCTTCCCAGACCCTCGATGTTTTAAGAGACCTATCTAACGATATCCCCCAACATGGGGAAGGCGCGAAAAAAAAAATTCATTCCTACTTTACCTGTACACCACACCCCAAGAAAAAATATTTTTAAAATGTTGTTGTCAAACGTCTAGGCGCTAGACCGCGGACGGACAGACGGACATGGCGAAACTATATGGGTTCCTTGTAGTTTACTACGGAACCCTAAAAAGAAAGTCCCTAGCATACTCATTACATTACGTCGCGTTGTTCAATGTGGACGTGGCCTCTAAACGCCGCTGGTTTGCCTTGCCTTGCCGAGTTAGAACTCGATATTGGAAATAAAACAATAACCATCAACAGCCCAATGGCCGCCCACGGCTGCGCGCGTCCATGCCGCCCCAACTACGGCCACCAATTTGCATAGTGCTCGTGTATTGGAATGCTCATTAAGTTTTACCTCAGAGTTTTACATTCACTGTAGGTATGTCGTGAAGTGAACGTAATCTGATTCTAATCATAAAATGCATTTTTACACTCGGAAACATAATAGCGAAACATTTCCAAAATCGAATGAATAAATACCTAAATCGATCCATTCGTTGTCGACACGTGGTGATGTAACGCATCGGAATTCGCGAATCGCGAGTCGCAACTTCTCGCACAGCAGGGCATGTAATCGTCATTGAACCCTGTGTATTTATATAGGAAGGATCTTTAAATCCATGTACAATAATTAGAGACTACAAAATTAATTAAAATAATGACACATCAATACTCCCCGAAAGAAATATCGCCAGCCAATGCCACTCGGAGCTCAATCAATAAAAAAAAAACATTTTCACAGCCAAACATTAACTTATACTTATGTAAACAATATAAATAAAATAAGCGAGTTTATAAGTGATGTACTTTGTACACTTTTTGTGTTGTGGTGGTCCCAAATCAAGTCTCGTCTTCCGGCTATATGAGAGACGAGACGACCCCTAGCGTGGCGCATTCATATTATGAGCTTCATGATTGCGACATCTTTGCAGTGATTTTACAGTACATATATCTATTAGGCATCTAGGAATCTCGCTCGACGCGAGCCACTTTGGGCGCTGCGGCCGTGTTACGCGCAGTGCAATCGCGCGCAATGCGCACGCGCTCGACTGGAAACCCTTGCCCGTCCGTACACGAAACAGTAAACTAAATACATTCTACTTTTTTCAAACTGTAAAAGTTAATAAGACGGTGGTAATGAATGCGCGTGCGGTTCTGTGCGAGTGAGCAGCGGCCGAGCGCGCGGCGCAGTGCCGGGCGAGGCGGCGGCGTGGGCGCCTCGCGCACTCGCCGCGAGTCCGCCGCGGTGGCTGCCATACATAGTGTCCGTCGCCTTTGTCGAGAGCCCATTATGAAATCTTCCACCATGTACAAAATTACATATGTGACCAGACGAAAGCAGGTAACAGCCATTGCAAACGCTTGTACTTCACACTCACGCAGAACATCGACTAATTTATTCTCACGCAAACATCACGCGACTAATGGGGTGGTCGGCAATTTTCACCTTTCACTCTCTTCGCCAGAACTAACATTGTTGAGCAGCACGTCGGTGACGGAGCGCAGCAGCGGGAAGCGGCGCGCGGCGCCCAGTGCGCAGACGCCGCTGTAGTCGTCGGCGTTGAGCGAGTATACCATGGCGCCGCGCAGGCCGCGCCGCTTGATGTACTGCGCCTTGGCCAGCACGCTCTGCGGCGTGTCGAACGACACCCACTCGTGCTCCCGGTGCAGATATGGCACCTTGGCGTCTTCGTCTTGCTCTATAGTCACATCATTCTCATATTTCTTGATAAAAGTACAGATGTCGGGGTAATTGACAAAACCCAGTCCCCCAAGGGCACCATAACTGGAAGCAGGACTACCAACTCTCGTGTTGGCAGGATTTACCAGAGTGAATGTATGCCCATATGTAGGTATACCAACAACTATTTTGTCTAAGTCAAGGCCCTTGCTCATGTACATGTGAACAGTGTAGTTGATGTTGAGTGTGGCGAGGAACATCTGCTCCGAGGGACGCCCAAACAACGGGGCGTTCAAGCCAGTGAACGGAGTGTACTTGGTGTAAGAGTGGTAGTCATATGACATCACATTCACATAGTCCACATACAAGTTGAGTTGGTCCACATCGTACGAAATGTCCACGATAGTCTCGGGGGCTGCAACGGCCACTGTCAATAAATAATCGCGCTTTTCTCTAATGTATTCGGCTCTGATCTCTCGCAGTAGTTGAGAAAAATGCTGCCTCTCACGCTTCCCCAGACCATCTCCCAACGCTTTCATTGCTGGAAATTCCCAATCTAAGTCAATCCCATCCAGAGTGTAGTTTCTCAGAATACTCTTAATAGATTTAATGAATACTTTTCGAGACGCATGATCAGCAACCATCTCAGGAAATCCATTGTCATTCTCTGCTCCTCCCACAGATAACAAAATCTTCAAGTTGGGGTTGTTTTTTTTAAGTTGCACCATTTCTGTAATAGTTTTATACTGATCGTCAGCCAAGTGTATCGCCTTGTCTTGGACGCGCGCGAAGGCGACGTTGATGTGTGTGCACAGGAATGGGTGCACGTCCCCCGGAAGCAGCTGCCCGCTGGCACCGCTGGGCGTGTCGTAATAACACGACACTACCTTTTCCTTTTCATCAGTTTTAACAACAGTGGGTATGTTCAGGGGACCCAAGTGGCTATTGTATTTTTGCATCTGAGCATATGCAGCAGCGCGCGCTGCTGACTTCCGAAGCGGCTGGTTGCCGTCGACAGGCGCGCGAAGCAAAATCATAACCGAAGATCCAAGGATGACAAGCGAGGACGCCGTGACGAAGGCGATCGCCAGGACGAGGGCGTTGCTGGCGCGGGGCGCGAGCGCTGGCCTCGCCGCCTCGCTCAGCATTCGATACTTAACAGAGTCATCGCACTTTGACATCACTACTGCTTCACCCCTTGCTACTTCACACTAGAAACAACTTCAATTAACTCGCAATTATTAGTATAAAACAGTATCTGCTTAAACAAAGAGCAACTTTGCAATGCTATGATAATAAATAAATAGAAACAAACATAAATTACAGTGTTTTAGTCACAAAAAGAAATCTGAAATAGGTAATCTCAATTATTATCTTTTTGTTTGTAGTATTTTGTACTCTTTGCGCTTTGTCTTAGGTCCCAACAACACAATTTTAACAACACAACCCACACAGTACAACACACATTTGAGGAGTTTGACTAGTTTGTTTGAGCAGAGTTTGAGTCAGGTCAGACAGTCAGAGAGAAAAATAAGACATCATTTGATTTGATTGACTTGACTTTGATTATACTTGACATTTGACATTAGTATTTAGTTGACATGTTCTCGGTTCTCTTCTCGGCTCGCTCGTGTAGGGATGGCAACTCGAGTTAATATTCTCTAATTAATGTTTGTTTCAAATTCGTTGTTCAATTTTACGTATTTAATGCGGGCCTACGAACAACAGTGGGAATTTCGTCCAAGGACGACCCAAATATCAGAATCTATTACTAGAGACTAGAATTGAATCCTGCCTGGTTGCTATTGTTAAAAAATGCATCTGTTTTGTTTATGACAAAGACAAATGTCAAATCTGACAATGACAGAAACCTTCAAAAACTAGAAAGAAGGTCGTCGAACGTATTGAATACATACATCATACTTCTATTGACTATTATATTAAATTTTATAATAGGATTTGCGTTATAATATTATGGTGGCATTGTTTTAAAGCACTACATCATGAAAGTAATTTTAAGTCTAACTTTTATACGTCCGAGTCTACTCTCGACATCCGTATGAGGGCTCTAACTATGGATAATGTGTCTATGAATCACTACGAAAAACAGCTGTACACGGTGTTCAAAACGTTTGACGTAGACAACGAGGAGGCCCTCAACAAAAGTGCCGTAGTTGAGTTGTGCGACGCGTTGCAGCTGGAGGACCGCGGCGCCACGCTCGTCGACACGCTGTTTGAGCGGCGCGCGGGCCGCGTCACCTTCGCGCAGTTCCGCAACGGGCTGCTGAGCGTGCTCGGCGGCGGCGGCGAGCCCGCGCCCGCAACCTCCGCCGCCCCCGCCGCGCCGCCCAGCGACGACGAGGACTCCTCTGGCCGCGAGGTCGCGCCCAAGTTCGTGTTCGGCTCCAAGAAGTACGGGCGGCGCTCGCGGCCGCCTCGCGCGCCCGCCGCCGCCTCCCCCGAGGGGCCCCGCGCCGCCTCCGCGTCGCGACTCGACTCCGACGACCGCCGTGCTCGCAGCTCCCAGCGCATGAAGTACCGTCGGAGCACATCTGCCATGGACGCCCGCGACCGACCTTCAGACGACTTAGACTCCACGCCGCCTGGTTTCGATCACGACAGACGCATTGATTCTAGACAGGCACTTTCCCTCTGCCACAGCTTTCAAATGGATAGCATTGATCACCGGTTAGTGGAACAGCTTTTCAAGGAAACAAGCAACGATACTATGACAGTTGGAGAGTTCTTTGATCGGCTGAACTCATCACTGACAACATCACTTGAAGGAACTCAAAGTGGGGAAGAGAGAACTCTTGGAGAATTAGTGGAGGTTGTAGAAGATGAATCTAATGTAGCAACTTCCGTTATAGTAAACCTATGGGAGAATGGTGGAGTGCCACATCCGCGGCATCTTCTGGCCCAGCTTGGATTCACAACAGCCGTACTATCCCCCTCCGACCTCGAAAGTGCTCTAAACGACGAACTCCGTATTGCCGCGGAACCGGTTGACGCGCGAATACTATATCTAGTTGCTGCCCTAGAACTGTGCCGATTCAGGGCCGGCCGCGCAAGGAAGCAGGCTGAGGTGGCGGCGGCCGAACGCGACAAGCTACGTGCCGATGTGGCCGAAGCCAATCGCCGCGCGCGGCTGCTCGCGCAGGACAACGACGAGGCGCACGCCCGCGTCGAGGCCGAGCTGGCGGCCGCCGTGCGCCGCGGAGAGGCTCGCCTGCAGGAGGCCGCCCGCCGCTCCGCCGCCGCGCAGGCGGCCGAGCGCGAGCGCGCCACGACCGAGCGTGCGCGACTGGAAGCCGAGCTCGCGCAGCGCGCCGACGCCGAGCAGCGGCTGCGGGAGCAGGCGGACGGCCACCGGGCGCGCGTCGATGAGCTTGAAGCAGTGGCCGCGGCGGCGTCGGAGCGCGCGGCGGCGGCGGAACGTGAGGCGGCGCGGGCTGGCGCCGAGCTGCGGGCGGCGGCGGCGGCGGGCGAGCGGGCGGCGGCCGACGCGGCCGAGGCAGCACGAGCCGCGGAGCTGGCGCGCCAGGTGGCGGAGCTGCGTCGTGAGAACCAGCAGCTGCGCGACCGCAACGACGAGCTGTGCGCCGCGATGGAGGCGCGCGCGCGGCCGGGCGCGGGCGGGGGGTGGGCGCGGGGCGCGGGCGGGGGGGACCTCTCCGCGGAGCTGGCGGCGGGCGAGGTGAGCCACGGGACTGTACTTCTGCACAAGCGTGGACCGCTGGTTTCCTTAAGTCATATTTGCACATGTTCATTTAAATTCATTGAACGCGTACGCATATACTGCACAAACGCAAAGTGTGATCTGGGCTCATATTCTTATTTATTATTTTGGTACAGTTATTCATTCAACATGAATTAACTTAAAACTTTATTCCATTTCATAATTAATTGCAATTTCATTAAACATACATACTAATTCTAAATTGAAACAAAGTTGGAAGTCAAAATTACATTGTTCTGTGGGCCCTCATGGCACTTAGACACGTCATTTACAATGACATTGTTATATAATAATATTCTTATAAATAAATAACCCGATTCTTGTTGGTGTTTTGCAGGAGAGCGAAGCGGAGCTCGGCGGCGAGCAGGCCCAACCGGAGCCCGCAGACGGCGGAGCGCACTCGCAGCTCGCTGCCGCCGAGCACAGGCACGAACAAGAAAAACTCAAACTTTCGGAAATAATAAAGTGAGTGGACGAGTTTCTCACAGTCTACGATTTGATTGTCCTCCAAATGTTTAATTGAAATGACTTCGTTCCTTTCAGAGAGCTAGAGGCGAGCCTCGAGCAGATGAAGGTGGAGTACGAGCGCTGCGAGGAGTACTGGAGCCGCAAGCTGGACGAGGAGCGCGCCGCGCACGACGCGGAGCAGCGGCTCGGCGACGAGCGGCTCGCGGACCTCGTGGCGCGCATCGGCGAGTACGAGCGCCAGTTCGCGCCCGCGCTGCCGCCCATCGCCGAGCGCGCGGTGCTCGAGGCGCAGGTGAACGACCTCGAGGCGGAGTTCGCGGCATACCGGCGCGAGCGCGAGGCCGAGCTGCGCGCGCGCGACCAGCGCATCGCGCGCCTCGAGGCGGCGGCGGGCGCGGGGTGCGCGTGCGCGGCGCTGGCCTCGCGCTGCGCGGCGCTGGCGGCGGGCGCGGGCGCGGGCGCGCGCGAGGCGGCCTCTCTGCGCGCGCGCGCCTCCCGCGCCGAGGCCGCCTCGCGCCGCCTGCACGCGCGCCTCGCCGCCGCCGACCTGCTCGTCAAGGAGCTCTACCTCGAGAACTGCCACCTCGCCACGCGCCGCGCGCTCTGACAATTTGGCTGCTATTTAATCCTAACAAAATTTTACGACTGCACTCGTGAGACTAAATTGTCGTAAATCAGAAAAACGAATTTAGTATGTGGTGTGGTAGTCACCTGCATCTTTCAAATCATGTTGTTAGTGTGAATAGTCCCCCTGGCCGCGTGCCCGGTGAGAAGTGCCTTCGCCCTAGTGCCTGTTCGGTCGCTGCGCTTCTGCGCCCGAGTGGCCGCCATTCGTGCTTATTTGAACACTCAACTCGTTTCCCAGTGAGATGGACGTCGCACTCTGTATTATGTATAATATCATTTTGTAATATTTAATTGACATATTACTATGTATATAAGTACTCGTTCCAAATGTAACAATATTTGTAATAAATGTTTTCTAAAAGGTGTCGTGTGTGACATGAACGAAAATGAAGCTGCATAATATTTTATTTACGTACTGTCAGCTGCAATTAAATGTATATGATATAGCGTGGTCTCCTAAATGCTCATGTGTGCTGGCTCTGCGGGCTCGAGGCCTGCCCTTTCGTCTTGGCCACAGTGATAGTAGGCACTAATAATATTACTACCGGAAAATCCTGTGCAGATTAGAACATTTTGAAATTGTGACTTGTGTAGTAGTAAGAAACAATGAAATTATCAGTTAGAGCAGCAGCGGCTCCATCGCGCGCCATTCCGAGTTGTTCATTTGCATTTGGGCGTCGCATTTCTTTAGTTTACGGATCTTTTTAAATTGTCCCTTTGGGCCCTTTTATATTGTTTTGTAATTCAAGTATGTTCGTAGGTTGCTAAAAGAAAGATAAAAGTATGCAGGTGCCTAGTGCGAAGAATAGCCTCTAGGTCCGCTAATGTGTGCCAGACTAGGATGGGCGGGGCGTGCTCAAGGCGCACTCGCCGCTGGCAGACGGGGTTGGCACATGTGATAATATTCCAGAATTTCGCTATGCGTTCCTAAGTAGATAGAATTTAAATACTTTGCACCAAAAGACAAGACTTATAAGTGAGTTTTTAGTTTGTTAATCTTCAAGTGCCTAGTCTCGTCGGTAGACGACGCGTGTCGTGTGGTCGCACCAGTTGCCCAGTTGTCGTACTGTCGTGGCGCGGTTCAGTTCTATTACATTTTTTAAGGAAATGTTCTATAGAGCAACAATAAAATTTATATGTTTTCCACATCGCACCCACAAAAAGTTACGCTTCACAGAGAAGCTTAAGGCGCTGTTACACTAGGGTGCATGTGTTTGCCGAGGTCCGTGGTGGCGAGTGGTCTTCCCGCGGAGGCACGATTGCACAATAGCGTCTTTGTAGTCCCGAAATGACTTCCCTCTGAAGCGGTGCGCGATGTGGGTGCTGTGGGAGCTCGTTTCAAGATAGATATGATTATGTAATATGTGATAATTATTAAAGTGTTGAACTTAATTACTCGTTTTCATTATTTGCTCCGATACTCTGCGACCGGCTCTAAAGCGTGAAAATGGTCTCTGCAGTGAATTTGTGTGGTGCAGGTGACAAGTTCAATATCAGCGAACGAAGGATACTGGTTATGCCGGATCACTTCGCCTAGGCATCGGTGAAATGGTTCCAAGGTACTTCACCCAGGTGACCATAGTGGATCCCTGCTAGTTTGCTTTTTTGTTGCCCGTCTCTTTGACGTGCTTATACAATGTTTTTTATGGTTTGGTGGCTGTGTTGGAGCATGTTGCCTAACTTGAACAGTTAATACCCAAGCAGCAAAAGTCATGAGCACGTTTCTTTTTTCATCTAAAGCTGAGAAAAGGGTCTTTTAACTGTCGAGTAATAGTATCTGTAAACGTTTATTCGACGCGATTTGGGCACAAATTACTCAGCTTTAAAGTGCTATAATTGTCGTAAAATCCATATGAGCCAAATGATGATAAAAAAGTCGAGACAAAGTGACATACAGCATCATTAATGCTATAAATAAATAGTATTTCATATATTAATTAAAATGGTGTACCACGGGCAAGTAAAAATGCCCGTGGTCCACCCAGGTGTACCACGCAGGTGGACCACGACCAATACGGGATCATTTCACCATTAGTCGACTAATTAGTCTGTTGAAAGCAACGAAATTGTGATATCTACTTTGTTGCATTCACTCAGCTGTTTAGTCGATTGATCGCAACGAGACGAGCTATAAAACAGTAATATTTATAGTTGCAGTGTGTGTGGCAGAAAACAAATTGAAGTAACTAAGTACCTACAAAATATTAATAACAACCATCGATATGATGTAATAATATGTAGTTCCTTTACGTCGATGATAACAACTATGGAATGGTAGCCATATTCTTTCATCTAATAAGTAGGTAGGGTAAGTTCGCCTTTTCGCGTCCATCGCCCAATTCGCGTCCGTTTTACGGATCTCCGTTTAAAAATCCTCGAAAATAAGTAAACTTACACACCAATCAAACGAAAAGTCATTACCGCTAATACCTCAATGTATAAGACGCACGCACATGTGGACAAAAGGTCCGTGCGCCAAACCAATCCGGCTTAAAAAAATAGTTAGTCTCGGCTGTTCAACAAGGGAGCGCGTACGCGCGGTATTTGTAGATAAAAAATAGTGTGCAGCGGCGCGTTCAATGGTAAGTTTTTTATTGTTTTATGTGAATTTTAGGATACATAGCTGTTTCTAGACTTTTATAATGAAAAAAAGAATAATATTAATTATGAATTTGCTTAGGTTTTTTATATTTAACGAATAAAATAAGGTGGACGCGAATTACTACGTCGAATTTACAAAACTTCCACTTTGCGTCCGCAATGGACGCAAACTTTACCTACAGGGGATAATAAAAACCAAATTGCGTCCACTAGTTTCGTTAAATACAATTGACTTATTATTATTATTTTTTTAAAATTAAGACTACGTTTTTTTAATTCATTTTTATATACTAATTTCAGATGTAGAAGACGACGATGAGAAAAACATAGGCTGTGACGCCTGTGACAAGTGTATTAGATGGTATCATCTGAAATGCACGCGATATGTTTAAGATTAAGTTATTTAGAGGCCAAAGATAAGTATTTTGAATGAGATCTGTCATTAATTGAAATTCTTAGGCTATAATAATTGTACCTTGTCTCATAATTTATTGAAATTCTTTTAGTTGTATGATTAGACAAAATTGTTGTATTGTTTTGTTGCTTTAATATAGCCAAAAACTTATTATTAATCAAGGCTGATCTTTAGCAATAATAAAATACCTTGTAATTATAGGGTAAAATTAACAGAATGTAGGTGCAATCAATATTTACCTAATTTGAATTTCAATCAATGTTGAGAAGAATTATTTTAATTTTTTTATGTGTTTTTTTAAAATGATAATAATGTTGATTTTTAATATTTATATTCTTAAATAAAGAAATTGTTAAAATACAATATTTCTTTACAAATTCTTAAAAATATCACCCTTATATTCCTTTTCTAAGCTGGTGGACGCTAAATGGTCCACGGGTGGACGCAAATCGGATTTTGTGGACGCAAAGTGGATAAAACGCCTAATTCTGAAGATTATTTATTTAAAAAATAACACAAGATGTTTCGAACAAAACTGAAAGTTAATCTTAAAATAGACTATATAATGAACACATTACATATTTTTTTTCATAGAAATTAGTGCTGGGACATTTTTATTATCGCCGTCAAACTTTCCAACTGCACTAAATGGACGCGAACAGGCGAAATGACCCTACCTAGGTAATATGTTTTCGGTATTATCTATTATTCGTGAAATAGGTACCTATAGGTACTAAATTTCATTGCGACATTTAATTTTTCGATAAACTTCCTTTTAATTCTAGTTATTATTTTATTGGGCCTCCTTATTTTTGAGGTATTAAGAAATTATTTACAAAATTAAAATATCGAAAGGGATTGTTCCGCCATTATAGAAGTACGTTTGCCATCTTACGACCTTTACTCGACTTTTAGTTGAAAAATAAAAAATATATTACATTTACATTACTATGCAGAGAATGCAGACGCCATTATCAGAGTGTCGAGGAAACGTTTAATCGACATAGTTTTACGCCCAAAATGCAAAAATGCTAATGTGTTGAGTATAGTTCTTAACGACGATTTGGCATCTTTAAATCCTTTTTACGACTATTTCTCGATCATTAGCTGTAAGAAGCTTTGCTTATACGAGTGTTTTGCTGCTTGGAATATCACTGATAAAGTAATACATAATATGTGCTAGCAATTGATAAAATTTTTACCAACTTTGATAGTTGCTCTGTTAAGTGGGTATTTTGTCTAATCTATGATATTGGTGGTGGATGCCGACGAGCGACAATAAAGGAACTACCTACCAAAGAGACTAGTGGGAAATGAAGCAAAAACAACAGGCGGTTGATGCTGCACAAAAGTTAACTGCGGCGATGTCTGACGAAGGCAATGAAACACCCATCAACAGTAACCTTTGTAATATTTATTCAGAAACTCAAGTTATAAACTTTCACATAAGTAGGTACCTTATAAAAATAAACTTATTTAAGTACCTAATTGGTAATAATGTTCGTAAATAACCAAAGTTTATTATTCTATGCAATTTGATATTATGTATACATGCGGTTACTTAAATGTACAGTCAAGGTCAAAGATTTCCCAGCAAAAACATTTTACACCCTCAGACCAAATACTTATTTGGTCTGAGTTTACACCTATGTGAATGTAGCGAAATGGCCAACCCACATTTTTTTTCTCTCTGTGGGAATGTGATGTTTTTCCGGGATAAGTAGCCTATATCACTCTCCAGACCTTAAACTATCCCCAATAAAAAAATCATATCAATCCGTTCATTACTTACGACGTGAAGGAAGGACAAACAAACAAACACACTTTCACATTTATAATATTAGTATGGATTTGACTAACAGTTTCAGTTGTTTGTCAAACATTATTTTGAATTTTTTTAATAAAAGGACGACGACTACGACTTTTGTTTTTTAATTAAACGAAATTAGTTATTTTAAATAAACCTTTTTATTATTTGAACCGGTATTTTATTTCGCAGTTATAAATCGTAACGATTAGAATTCGTAGTGTGCGCTTAGCCTTTACCTACTTAAAAACGATGAAAGGCGGTAATAGTTATTTGTAAGGCTGCAAAGCTGCAAAGTTTTTTGGCGCGAGTACTTGTATTGAAACCTGAGCTAGCGAAGGATTCTAGGATTGAACCACGAGCGAAGCGAGTGATTCAAATATAGAATCCTGAGCGTAGCGAGGGTTTCAAATGTACGAGACGCAGAATATCTTTGCTGCCGAGCGAAACACACAACTTTTCACCTCACTACAGCGAGGAAAATGCAAATAATATATTAAATAAGTGTTTTCTTTTTTCATGCGGTGTCGTGCTGGCCAGTTCGATTATTCTAAAAATAAGGTTGGCGCACTGGCATGAAATAAGTATTAATGCATTTTCAGAGGACTGGCGGTATAAATACACTTCCGGACACTTGAATCGAGCCACCCAGCATTTTCAACTTTGATTGCTGGTAACTTAACAAAAGTATATGATCAACGAAAAAGTTTTTATGCAATTTGGAAGCTGGTACACTTTACATTAATAAGGTATACTTAATTCCAAATTTAAAGTTCAATAACTTGATAAAATTAAAATTTTAAGTGAAACTTGTCCAGTATAACCTTTCTCAAAGACAAGACTCGGGTTGAATTTTTGAAAAAAAAAAGGAATTATTGGAAAAAAAAAATATTCGGTAACTTGTATTGCCTCCGAGAGAGTTTATGATTGCAGTCATGCGATTTGGCATGGAGTTAATCAACGTCATTATGAAGGGTTGTGGAATGTTCTCCCATTCCTCCTCGATGGCAAGTCTCAGCTCTTCCAAAGTTTGTGGTGCTGGTTGGTGAGCTCGAACACGCCTCTTTAATTCGTCCCATAGACGTTCGATGGGATTCATATCAGGGCTCCTTGCTGGCCATTCCATTGTCGTGATTCCAACATCATGAAGGTATGCCCTGACGATTCCTGCAGTGTGCGCTCTTGCATTATCATGTATAAAGATGAAGCCTTGGCCTACAAATCCAGTATATGGCATCACATGAGTCTCTAGGCAATGGTTAATGTATCGACGGGCATTTAGTGTTGGTAGACGTGGTCCTGTCACAACCTCTAGCCCAGTTTTACCATCGGCAGATATTCCTCCCCAGACTATCCACGAGCTCCCGCCATAACTCACTCTCTCTTCAATACAACACTGAACAAAGCGCTCTTCCCGCCTTCGGTAGACCTTCCTCCTTCCATCATTACCATAAAGCATAATCTTAGTCTTATCAGTAAAGAGTACCTTGCTTCATTGGCGTTGAGTCCAATGCAAATGTTCGCGTGCAAACTGTAAGCGCGCCATTCGGTGAGCTCTTGTCAGTTTCGGCCCGTTGGCTGGCTTATGTGGGCTCAGACCACGTTTTTTAAGTCTTCGTCTAATTGTTAGCGCGGTAACAACCACTCCATGAAAATCTCGAAGCTGTTCTTGGATCTGTACAGAGGTGAGGTGACGATATCGTAAACTGGTTGTCGCGATAAATCGATCCTGTCTTTCTGAAGTTACCCGAAATCGCGGTCTTCCTGGACGGCGCACGTATCCACCAGTGTAGAGGTATCGATGGTATACCCTTTGCACAGCAGAACGGCTTAAAGCAAGCTGTGATGCTACATCGCGCTGACTTCGGCCCGACTGTAGAAGCGCCACAGCTTGCGCGGCTAGAAGAGGCGGTTTATCCATAATTTTAACATTTAAATGGCTCAAATTAAAAAAAAACATGTTTACGATGTCTTAATTTCAAAACAATTACGGTGAATTCAAAATTATGGAGTTAAATAAAAAAATTATGTTAGTTTAGATCAACTTTTCTTTTCAAAAGAATGCACTAATTTGGATTTTGTTTCGTTTTTCCATTTGATAAATTCAAAATTGGAACAACAGCCCTTCAAAATCATTATGAATATACCAGCATCAAAACTGCATAAAAACTTTTTGATTAACTTAAGAATATTTTTATGTTCTAGGTATGTCATTACACATAAAAATGTAGGGTGGCTCGATTCATGTGTCCGGAAGTGTAGTAGATTTTACAACAAGTGCACAAAACGAATCATTTCTATCCGCCGGCTCGGGCTGATAGTAATGTCGAGGATAAAAATGGTTTTGTGGACGAGTTGTAAACTCTGCTTTTCACTTCGATTGCGAGGAAATAAATTAATAAACGCACGAAAAAACAAGACCTGTTTCCCGCCGCTTTTCTTTTAAATCTTACAACATTGATATTAGGCTTGGGCTGCAGACCTATACAGCCTACTATTACATTAATATTGTAATAAAATAATTTTCTTAAATTAATTAAATAACGTACCGTACTTTAATTAAAATTTTAATATCTTTTATGACTTAAAAAACACATCAAGGCAAATAAATTAAAGTAAATATTATAAAATAACAAATTCTATCTCTGAACTTTTTATTGTGTTTGGCTGTATGGCTCATTTCCTTTGCCTTAATATAGATAGTATTTATGAGTAGATAGGTACGTTTTTGCCCTTGTGCACAAAATTAGATTTTGGGCAGCCTATATCCTGCGCAAATAAGCATTTTCTGAGCATGAGAAGTGAAAAAATTATAAAATAGAAAAGGTTCGAATTTTGAAAATTCTTTCCACGCTAGGGCACAAAATCCACTTTGGCGCTCAGATTTCGAATGACAAACAGATTCTTTCCGAGCTTGTGAGGTGAAAATTATTTTGCTCGACTGTTTACGTAATGTGAAAGGGACAAAAATCAATGACAGGTAGGCACTCTTTACGGTGATTGTCAAAATTCAAAGTCGAATGTACACAAATTAATGTATCAATGAATACATCAATTTGTGTTTTTGATTGCATACATATATTACTATATATTAATGCCCAAGGTTTTTATGTTTCTAATATTGTGTACATTTTACTTACATTACATACAAGAATACAATTTTATATGAGTAGGTACTTATATACTGTCATATTACTTGTATCTATATCTTTGACCGTGACTGTATTATAATTTATATTAATAATAATATACCTAGGTAGTTTCATGTGAAACATTTTCATGTCGCAGTTGAGCAGCGTGTCGTCGCTTCACGGAACCCATGCAGACGCTGTCTGGATCAGACGCCGGGCCGGGCTGGGCAGAACGTTTGCTCAAACACAAGTTTGTATGAGGGTGAAGTTTTCGTGAAATTATGCTCGCTCACATGACACGCGCAAATGTGGAGACTTCTTCGAAGAGCGCGCAAACTGACTCCACATTTCAGGAGAGTGGGCATTCAACTTCGGTATGGATCACGAATAGTTGGAGGAATGGACCTAATACATAAATATCAGAGAACAGGTGGTAATTAAATAAGAAAAATCAAGTGTGAATTTTCTGAAAAAAAAAGTAGAATTACTGTGTGTGATACTTGCGCTATCGTCGTATCATAATAAAATAATAATAGTGTGTGTAAGCAAAGAATGACGCAGACGCGACCTCGTTTATATCGATATTTTATAAATAAATGATTATTCAAACCAGCGGCTCAAGAGTTCTCTCCGCTGTTCTCATTATGCGTCTCTAAGACTGATAACGGGAAGATATGCCTAGACGGCGCGACGTGGGAGCTACTTCGTTGGTGTTCGGCTCTCGTTGTGGTGTCGGGCGCGGCCGCCGGCGGCTCACAGGTACATGCCGTTGACGAGGTAGTCGGCGTCGTGCGCGAACGGCGACTTGCCGCGCCGCAGCCGCCGCCTCGTCGCGCGCGCGCGGCAGCCCAGCAGCGCCGCCATCGCCGCCGTCATCGCCAGCCCTGCAAACAGTACTCACTAGTAGGTATCACACCAAATGTCATCCAAGAGGTCCCGGGTTCGAATCCCGGTCGGGTCATGATGAAAAATGAACTTTTTCTGATTGGCCTCGGGTCTTGGATGTTTATCTATAGGTATTCATATTATGTATTTGTTATAAAATATAGTATCGTGGAGTTAGTATTATCCCATAACACAAGTTTCGAACTTACTTTGGGGCTTGCTCAATCTGTGTGATTTGTCAAACAAACAAAAATGTTCAACCTTTGGTTAGAATGGACAATTGCAGCCAGATCGTTGCGGTCTACGCTGGGCTGTCTGTCTGCGCCCCAGAGATCATGTAAATTCGCGCTTTATTTCTAAGGGAGAGCCTACTATGAACATTAAGCAGCACTACACTCACCGAGCACGAGCAGCAGGATGGCGGCGGGCGGGTGCTCGCTAAGCCCATCGTGCTCGTCGCCCGCCACAAAGTGCTCGTGCACTGCCTGCTTGACGACGCTCGGCGCCTCCGGCTTGCTCGCAGACTCCTGCAAATCCAAATTACGTGTACCTACTTAAACAACTATTCCTGTTATATGTGTATATTATTGTATTTTGTCTCATGCTGGGAGTCAAACAAGCGTGGGTGGACATTTTCTTTGTCGCTACACTCTTGACAGTGGTCGTGGTCGTCGATTGAGGGTTGGCAGTACGCTTCACTATCCGTCATCATTCTTCTAGCTCTAACCTTTCTGGTACATTCACATAATGTACCATTAAGGCCAGTCTTAATTTCCCTCTACCATAAGGCGTTCCACAGAGACATCTCCTCGCCGCGAGACATGGCCAAAAAAGGTGAGAATGCAAGCCTGTACTATGGAGGACAAACGCTATGTGATGCCGAGTTCTTGGAGGATGGACTCGTTTGTTCTGAACTCCGTCCAGGACACCCCAAGGATTTTTCTCCAGCACCACATTTCTAAGGAGTCTATCCTCTTCTTCTCTCTCTCTCTCTCAATGTCCAGGTCTCAGCGCCATATAGGAATATGGGAAACACTATTAGTGCCCTGACGAGTCGTATTTTAGTGGCCTTTGTGATGTTCCGGTTTCTACATATTCTCTTGTGTTTGTCCATGGCCGTCCTCGCAATAGCCATGCGCCGTTTGATCTCATTAACACATCCGCCACTGTTGGATATTAGTGCTCCCAGATAAACATAATATATATATATACGACTGCACAACCTCGCAGTTTGCAATTCTTCTCACATCAGGCAAGTTGTTGTTGACGCGGTCGACAATCATCACCTTGGTCTTGTTACGGTTGATTTTTAGGCCGAAATCCAGACTAACACGTTCCATCTTGTTCAGAAGAGTTTTCAGGTGTTCGGAACTTGTCGCAAATAAAGTGGTATCATCGGCATACTGTATATTATTTATTCTCAGACCTCCAACTGCTGACTCCGTCCGCCCAGTCATCAAGGGTGAAAGTTCGGTGTAAATATTAAATAACAATGGTGATCTAACTAATGCACCCCTGGCGAACTCTAGCAATGGGATGGAACGGATTGGAAAGGACGCAATCTGTCCTGACGGAGGCGGTTCCACTTTCGTAAAGCTGTCATAGAAGATGAACTAGATGTTTAGGCTTCCCATTGTTAGAAGTGTATCCCAGAGCTTCGGACATTTTACAGAGTCGAACTCCTTTGAAAAATCAACAAAACAAATTGTATGCGGGTTTGTTGTATTCTCGAGCCTTTTCTATAATTTGACCTACTGTTAGAATTTGCTCACGGGTACCTTTCCCTTTTACAAAGCCAGCTTGTTCAGGGGCAATTTCTTTGGTGAGGTAAGATTTAAGCACAGATTTAAGTCTCTCGTTTAATATATGCAGTAGAATTTTGCTTGCGTGGGATATGAGAGCAATAAGACGGTAGTTACTGCATATTTTCGTAGATCCTTTCTTATGAAGCGGAACAAAAACAATATAGGTCCATTTCCGAGGCCACACCCCCGTCTGCTAGATTTTATTGCATAGTGCGGCAACAAACCGAGATTTATCGGTTGGCTGGATTCTTACACTTTTGGTAGTGTTCCGAGCTACTCGAAGTTTGAGCCGCATCTTTGTTATCAATAGTTGATGGTCTGATCCACAATCAGCTCGTCGACGTCTTCCATCTAGAACGAATCAAGATGTAATCGATTTGTTTTCGATAGTTGCCATCTGGCGATGTCCAGGTGTAAATTCTCCTTAGGATGGTGTAGGAAAAAGCTATTGCAAACTACTAGGTTATGTTCGGCAGCAAACTGTAGCAGACGCTCGCCTCTCTCATTACGCTGTCCCAGTCCAAACTTTCCGGCGAAGTGGCTAAGCTGGTCGGTTTCTATGCCTATCTTTGCATTAAGATCACCTATAATAATGAGCAGCTCTCTTTTGGGCATCTTCTCCGTGGCACATTCCAAAGCATAGAAATTTTCTATGTCTGCATCAATCGCCGTGGTAGTTGGCGCATATAATTGAATTATGTTCAAATTGACCAGATTCGCTTTGAGTTTGATGCTCAGCACTCGATCATTTATAGGTTCGTAGCCCATAACACAATTATTTATGTTCTTAGGCAGGACAAAGGCCACTCCATTTCTACTGCTATCGTCGTTCCTCCAGTGGGTCTCGCTAAGAGCACAGGTGTTAAGTTTGCATCGGACTATAAGCTTACCCGTCTCATCTTCAGCGGTATGGAGATTAAAGTAGTCCAATTTCCATGCGATGCTTGGTTTCCAGCATGGCCGGTAGCCAATTTCACACCGTCTGCCCCGGACGCAGCGCTGCGCCGGTTGCTAAGCGGATCGTTAGGCCAACTTTGTTTCTTATTCTGTACCTTCATGACGACTTTCTTGGGAAGACAGTGTGGTGGTTTCCCCTTGCCTTCCACACTACAGTAATGAGGTCCGAAGATAGTAGTTGGCAATAGAGAGCGTTGCTGCCCACTCCCTCATTATGAGTTCCCTTAGTCGCCTTTTACGACACCCACAGGAAGAGATGGGGTGGTGCTATTCTTGGGTGGCGGCACCACACGCCACCATGGGTGGACATAGGGTTTTTGTAAATGCAGCCTACCTTCTTAGCGGTGGCGTTGTCGGCGGGCGCGGGTGCGGGGGGCGCGGGCGGCGCCGGCGACGTCGGCTCCGGCGCCTTCTTCTCGAGCTCGAAGCCCTTCTTGGGGCTGTCGCGCAGCGTCTGCTGCTGGCTCGAGTACATTATCGGCATCTCGGGCATTGTCTTGGGTGGCACGTACACCATGTCCTTCGGGTGAAAGTATAAAAATAAATAAAATTGCTCGATTGGGAATGCCATTCTATCACAGAATATCGGGGTGAAGCAGTATTGCGTTTCGTTCGGCGAGTGCGAGATCCGGAAGGCCATGTTTTTCCTAACTAGGAAAATAATGGCCTGCCATAGACTTTGGCAATAGGTATTGTGATGACGTTGTGATACGCACGGGCAGCGGCGCGCGCGGCGGCACGGGCCACGCGCGGCGCGGGTCGGGTTCCGGCCAGTCGCGCGCGTAGCCCGCGCTCCACTCCGGGCCTGCGGACAAACGTAATGAAGCTGATCAAACGGAGGAAACGCAGTCGTCGATGGTAAAGATCTCCCAAATGCCTACTTGGGTAGGTCCATAATATTGGCAAATTTGGTAGTCTAGTCAAAGACGTAGGTAGGTACATACGTTACGAATCTCTTGAGATTGAGACTGTGTTAAAAAGTGTCACGAACCTGTTTGCGCTTGTCCCCAGGGGCGGCGCGGCCAGGGCGGCTCGAAGGCGGGGTACTGCGCCGACAGCGGGGGCTCGGACTCCTGCAGCAGCCCGCCCTTGTGGCTGAAGATGTGGGAACTGCGACTTGGTTCTGAAATATTATAATTTTCTTAGTCGGTATTGTACATTATCGTTACATACAACGTCTGCTTTGAGTAAGGAATCACCCAGAGGCCCAGAGCATAGCATATAATAAACGGGTTGGCAGATCACGCACCGTTGTAGCGGCGTGGCGGCTGCGCCTGCGCCAGCCGGTGCGGCCAGCGCTCGCCGCCCGCGCCGGCCGCCACCTCCGCGGGCACCTCGCTCTCAATGCTCTCCTGAACCTAAGTGGCGATACAATACATTAATATTACGTTCTCACGTCTCTAATAGGCAACGAATCCCTACATCATTGTAATTGTAAGTAGTTGGCTTGCGCTAAAGGCAAGTGCGAGCACCTGCTTGGGCTTGGGCGGCGCGGGCGCGTCGGGCGCGGGCGCGCGCGTGGTGGGCGGCGGCGCGGGCGCGGGGCAGCCCAGCTCCGGCGCCTCGTCGCTGCCGTCTGCGCACTGCGGCACGCCGTCGCACGCGTTGTACACGGCGATGCACTCGCCGCCGCGCCGGCACTCGAACTGGTAGCGGCTGCAGCGACCTGCAGGGCGACGATGGCAGTGTTATAGGTATACGGTAACTGAAATACTTTTTACATCAGTCTTTTTCATTTATTTAAGGGTGTTCCATTCCAATTGATCATGAACATAAACCCAATTATTATATTAACATCAGATCTATGCCTAGCCACAAACAAGCCTTGGCGTTCTTAATAATTACATTTCTATATGAGTCAGAAGCACTGTGATTCCTCTGCGTCAACAGAGCGAAACAACCCGAAGTAAATGACCACGCCATGCGTCATCAGCAACGGACGGGCTGTGCCTCGCCGCCCCCAACCGGGCCGCGCTGCGCCTTTTGTTTACGCCCGCGCCGGCCCAGTACCATGTATCGTGTCGTTTTAATAAAGTTAACTGTAGAAACAAGATAATCGCTAATATTTCGGGGAAAAATATTCGATTGTGTATTGTATGAACTTACACACCTAATAGCCAAGGCTACTCGTACTCGTTCGTATGCCGATGTTGATTTGGTTGGTGCAGCTATATTTAGGAAATTGTTTTGTTTCGTGTATTTTGATATAATTATAATGTTCACGTTCATAGCCGATCTGAAGGTCTGGCATCACGCCATATTACACAGAGTGTCACAGAGGGACAGCATGCGCGGAAGCTATAGTGCCGAAACCGCGTGTCGCCGTGCCGTGCTGCGAAGCGAGTGGTTTGGTTGGATGGATGTCATGCTGTGTGCACGGCATGAATACACACCTAAAGTGGAACGAGTTCTTACAATCGTTACTTTTTGTGTTCTCAACACATTCAGGACTATAATACAATACGTTATCACCAAGTGATTGTTGTATAATAGGTATTAAGTATATTGTACAATGATAAGTGAATGTGTCGTACTACTGGTGGTTGGCAGTTGCGGCGGATCGGGCGGCGGCGGCGGCGGCGGCGGGCGGAGCGGTGGCGGCGTGGTGGCCGGCGACGGCGGCGCGGCCGTCGTGCTCGTCACGCTCCTGCAACAAACCGCGATGGTTCTGAGCCTCCGACCACACATGCACACAACACAGTGCTTACCTACTGGTGGTATCATATAGATAGTTCGGTCACCTGAGGTTGGCGAGCTGTTGCTCGTGGTGCGCCAGGCGCTCCTGGTCCTGCAGCTCGGCTAGCCGCCGGCTCAGCGCTAGCACGCCGCTGCTGAAGTTGCTGTGCGCGGTGAACTTGCAGCGGAAGTCCTCCGGTGGGCCGCAGTTGAACATGTAGCAACTGCCCGGGCTCTGTAGTGACAGGCAGTAGCACTGATAACGTCAACTCACAAAAGAGACCAATCGAATGTCACATAGTTCCATGTGTGTATTGATTTTTAGATAAAAGTAACGTAGGCAACGTTACGTACACGCGACGTGTTGCGTGTGAACCCAGCACGCGTCACTCTGATAAGGCGACGATGCGGGTGCATGCGGGTTGCTCATCTGTGTCAAGTGGACCATTAGCGTTATCGGCTTATGTGCCATTTATATTTAAAGTTAATTTTGAACCATATTCCTACAGCAAACATGACCTAGAGACACTATGTCATAGTATAATTGGCTTCCTTTGTCAGTTCAAAAAATGCAGTTTTCCTTGAATGGTTTGGTGGCCTACCTAATGTTCATGGATATGGCGGTAGGCATCTTTTGCTGCTTAGTGGTATTTCGAATTAACTTCGAGTTGCAGCAGCCCATTTATGCTTATAAGAATAAGGCAGACGCAATAGTCAAATGTAAAATTAAATAAATAACGGGGTTTCGACAGCGTAACGCGAGCCCACCTTTTCTTCGTAGACAAAAACGTCGCAGGCGTCGGTCTCGCAGCAGAGGCGCAGGCACTCCTGGCGAGCGCCCACGTCCAGCTCGGACAGGTAGCGCGCACCCATGTCGCGCGACTCCTCCGTGCGGATGATCTTGTCGCGCTGCACGTCAAAGCGCGACGCGCACGCGGCGGGGTCCAGCTCGCGCGCCACCGCCGCCGCACCCGCCAGCACCAGCCAGCGCGACCACACGCGCATCGCGCCCATAACACCACCACCACCACTGCAGGCGCACTCGTTTCACGCTCTACTACACCTATTTTACGCTCTACTACACCTAGGTTACAACTATATTTTAGAAAACGTATAACTATCTGATCATGTAAGCTGATGCAATGTCACTCGAGGGACTAATCCTCCACATTATCTTTCGCTTCGACTGAGCAGTGCGTACTGCAATGTCGTCGGCATTCGACTGCGCTCCGTTAGGGGCGCTCGATAAGACTCCGCATGCGCCCCGTTCGTCCGCCCGTACAAATTATGGATATGTGGCAGCTTAAAGACACCTAGACGAAGCTGGCATAGAATGTGATGTGAATGGATGCATTAGGTACCCGCTAGTGAGCAATTGGCAGCGAAACGCTTTTTTAAAATAAGTTTATAATTATCAGGAGCATGTAGGAGCAGTTGACTCGCAAAGTGTCGCCTGACGGCAGTGCGCGCACCCTCCGCCGCGCGGCGACGCGTCGCGGCGCGGCAGTGTCGGCGCGGTCGCCGGCCAGCAGCCCGCAGTCGCCAGCAGCCCCATGTCGCTTTTCTTCAAGTTCAGGAGCAACGTGAGTAAAGAACCCACGAACCCTTGCGCTCCGCGCGGCCATGCCGGCTCGCCCTCGTACACACACCTCGAGGCGCTCGTCTCTCGTTTGTTTGCCAAACATAATCTTGCATGTGTCGACACGCCCTGCTTCAGCACCATATAGCGTTCACTAATAACTAATAAGTCATTGTTTATGCTCGTGTGATTAGGTACTTTTGTACTCATAAAACTCATTGAGATGTCAATTTCAATGGGAAACACATTTGATTGATCACATTGCGTGGATTTGTGGGGAGAGAATATTGCCTAGGTACTCTTACCCGAGTATTTTTAAATAGGTATCTTCTTTATTAGGTAATAAATCAACTAATCCAATCCAATCCTATCCTATTCTATTCTATTCCCGCCCGCTGCGTTATATCGCACCTCGCGCCGCGGAATACTCGCGGCTAAGGGCACCAAGGGAATTTTCTGTGAAAACACACGATTTTTCGGACGAGAAATGTCGGTTTTTTTCGATTTCTAAAAAAGCTTTTCACATTTCCAAAATACTTTTTACATCTTCAAATTCCGCGTCTTTTGAGCCCTCATATGTGGTCTAAGGTCTTGTGGCCCTAAGCCTCAGGCGAAAATTGGGGCCTGCTGGAGCGAACGAAAAATACGTTTGTGCCGCAAACCATAGGGCGTGGGGGATGTGGTGTAGGCATGAAAAAAATTCATCCGTACTTTACCTTTAGTAAAGTGGGGGCACCCCCAAAAATATTTTTTAAAAGATTTTGTTCTACTACTTGGTTAGCTTAATTAATATTAATATTATGACAATTTACCTACAGCTTTCTAGTATTCGTCTCTAAGCTTGACCGCGGAGACGGACGGACGTACCTACATGGCGAAACTAAGTACTTAATGTTTATTTTTCTTCGAAACCCTAAAAAAGGCCAAAAGTATGTACAATATTGGCTGTTTCTTTCTACCTGTAAATCTGTGTTTGTTACTAATGTAGGCCATACACGTTACGGTTTACCGGAGAGGTCTACCTGTGCAGGTGTACCTGCGCAGGTCGCCTGGAGCGTATATGCCGACCGACCTGTGCAGTTTTTTTGACCTGCGCAGGCGACCGGAGCAAATTCGAAAATCGATTTTGCTCCGGTCGCGCTTACGGTGAACCTGTGCGTGTGTGCGTACCTGCGCAGGTCGTGTATCGTTTTTCCTTAAAATTAACGCAAGACCTAGCAGTGCTAGTAGGTCCTCGTTACTCGATGCCATCGCTAGAACTGAAGACCCCTACGGTACACCGGAACGTCCCCATATACGCTACCTGACCTGTGCAGGACAACCTGCACGTTACCTGTGCGGTGTATGTACGGTGGACCGTAACGTGTATGACCACCATAAGTGAGTATGCAGCGTATGCAGGATTGTGAGCGGCGCAGCTCTGGGACACCAGTCTCCATTGAAGCTTGTAATGATGAGAACCCTTTCAATTTGTTCCCGGTGTCTTTTCCTAAAATTATTTCGGTACCAAACCATCAAAACTAGGTTACTCAGTTTGTTATTTTCGAATGCCACTAATCTCGCGAATGACGTAACGGATATTTGTGTTCAGATTATCCAGCAGGCTGAGGCCCATATTAAACGACGAGCTAAATAAAGCTTATCTTATCTTTATATAGGTACGTAAACCTATAATTGGAATCTTCTCTAAAGAACAGCGATCCAACCAAAGAGTAGTCGCGAGGTCGTTAAATTATTGAATTTCTAGAGTGACGGCGTTTAGCATTCATCGTAAGATTGTGGGTTAATGGTTATTTTATTAATCACTAAACTAGCATTCATCCTGTGATTCTGCTGAGATAGGTTGGCATCACATCAACCTGTGTTTGCGGTGCGGAGCTTGGCTGGACGGGTGGAGTGGAGTCCGCTCGCCGCCCGCACTCCGCGGCGCGGCGCGACGACGCTCGCGGCCCCTGCCCGCCTCGCCTTCGCCTCTCGTCTCGCTATCGCGCTCGCCGCCGCCCGCTACCCGTTCCCTCCCTCCTCCCTCCCTCACTCACTCAATCAGTCGTACTTCGCGCGTGCGTTTTGGTGCATGTGTCGGTGTTCACACTCGTCATCTTTGTTTAATGTGAGTGAATCTTCAATCGGCAACACGTACGTGAACATTATCAGTGCTTCGGAGTGTTTTGTGAGCCACGTCGCTCGCGCCGCCACGCAGCAGGCGTCGCGCGCCGCGAGCTGGCGCGGCCTCCCGCGGGGGCAGTGACCGCAGGCGCGATCTCGGTATGGGCGGAGATGATGATTGCTTGTTGTGCCCCGAACCCGTCGCGAGCGTCAGCACCGCATCTCTCACTACACCCGAGGAGCCATAAGAGCGCACTTTGTCTGCTCGTTCGCTCATTCATCGGAAACAATACGCACCCATATGCGGGCCGTTCCATTCCTGTAGCATGTCAAAACACTGAGATATCATACATAACTATCATAAGTCATAACATTCGGCTACCTACGGGCGATGTACGGGCGGAACAAATCGCCAATGAGTAACAATAACAAGGTAGGAAGTTAACATACCTACTTACTTACCATAATAACTCCCTTTGTTAGATAGAAAGCCGTCTTTTCTTTAGGCCACGACGCGATGGTGGCAAACACCTATGGACGCACGGAACATCAGGCAGGGGTATCACTCGCGCCGTACCGACGACTGTAAAATCCTTACAATGACCCTAACGCGACTCTGACCCAATCCTTTTTTTTTTTTTTTAATGGACTAATCAGTTTGGGTGTACTGACACCCTTTACTGAGACACCGGACTGTTGCGGGTGTCTCAGTAACAAGAGACACCCGCACCAGTCCGGTGTCCTTTTTTGAAGCACCCACCACATTGTACTAGGAAATTCATTAACGGCCTCATACGAGAGGAAATTCCTTTGAATTCGCCTTTGAAAAGTTCAAAGTTACGTGATATTAAAGGTAAACCTACCACCTACCTACTTTTGTCGTTTATCTAATTAGGAATGTCGGTAAATACTGTAATCTAATTATATACAACTTACGTACGGGTACGGCTGACTAACTACAAGCGTAATGTAATACAACAAGCGAGCGAGCGATATTATACGAAGAGGGTGGTAAGCTCGAGGAGCGGCCGGCCCCAGGCCTCCTGCCGCGCGCGCGACGCGGAGCGGGACGGCTGACAGTACCAAGAGTTAAATTTTATTTAGCAGCCAACCTCAAGATAATAATAGATACATACTTATAAGTATACCTACTAACCGCAGTTGCGTTTTGTATCGCCACTGATTTTATTTACTGGCTTATCATATCGTGGCAAATTAGCGCTTATCTCGCGCGACCCGCGGCGCGCGGCCCGCTCCGCACACAAGTTGCGCGCTGGAATTTGCCAATATCTCGGCAAATCAGCAATTCATTTCCGTGCTTGTTGTAGTACCTATATACATACACGTAGGTACATAAGTACATTGGTATAAGTACGACCTAAAACTTTTGCAGGACCGACGACGATTCGGCCGATTTGATTTTGTTTAGTATTTCGTAGGTATTTCTGACTAGGATTGTACGCGGTACTAGCAGTCCTTAGGCAAACAAGCAAGTAGGCCACCTGAGAGGTATATCATATTACTTAACTAGCTGTGCCCGCGACTTCGTTCGCGTGGACCACCCGATTATATGCTTTATATTATGATACATTGTTACAATAGGCTTGTTGCCGTAAAAAATGTAATTAGTTGTTCGTAAAATGATAAAGATTAAAAGTTACGTGTGACGTCACGCCGTGTGGCATTCCCCATTCCCCCCACTCCGAAATTTTGTCTTGTATCTTTGTTATTTTTTGTTTACTTAATCAAAAAAAGAAAAAAATACGTGTCCAATATTTTTTTTATAATCTAAAATACGGACTAAATATAATGTAATTATTTTAACCCTAATAGAAGTACCAAAATTGTATATTGTACACACCACTTGTAACTATTAAGTAATCTGTGAGTCTGTGACACTACTCTATAAACATGTTACTTATGAAATTTCTTCGTAGTCCAGTCAATTTGTTGATACCGGGGGCGATCTCCGTATGGTGGAACGCGGAGGCCCTGTAGACACTGGGTCTCGTCAACCCAGACACTGCGGAAGGCGTTAAGGGTTGGGTCACATGGGCGAATGTGGCCACCCCGGAAGAGGGAGTGCGCGGTGGCGCAAAGTGTCACAGTGTCTCCGCGCGGGAGGCGCGGTGGAGGAATAAAACCTCGTAAACAAATTGAAAGAGAGGGGCCGGCGGCTCGTAGATCCCGGCCAGCGAGAGAGATGGACCTTTGCCCAGCCGAGACGGCGAGCCGGGGAAAGCCCGTCGTCTTGAGGGGGCAATGGTCCTCTGTGTCGGCAGTGCACCTGGATGCGGAGTGCTGCTGACGGGGCGTTCCGGGGAGAGCGGGTCCGGGTTGACTTTGGCCGGACGGCCCTGGCGGGGTCGCGGATGTATCACAGTACCCGTGGCCCCGTCACTTAGGGGGCGAGTGGCATCCCGTCAGTTTTTTGGTGTTAAGTCCCACAGTCCCCACCACATATTCCCCGGGCGGTAAGGCTGCTGCAAAGCATTTTTCTGACTATAATAATAATAAAAAAAGGTATGGTGTACCAAGACTCAAGTTTATAAGTGCGAGAAAAAAAATTTTTTTCTTACATAGACAGGGAAGAGACCTTTAAATGAACATAACTTATTTTCCTCACATCCGATTTAAATGAAACAAAGCCTATATGCTGCTCCAAGCCGAGCTCTATCTTAACAAAAACAGCATTAAAATCCATTCAGTAATTTAGAAGATGTGCGCGTTCAAACAGACAAACAAAAACATCAAAAAAAAAATTTTTTGCTTTTGTTACCTTTCTCTAACTGTTCCTTCTCCATTTTTGGCAAATATATTTAATGTACAGACATCGGTATCTACTGTTTTATTATATGTAATAATAGATATGGTGCCCACTCTTGATTTCGATTCGATATAGGTAGGTCATTTATTAAAAATTATTCTATTATTATTTCGAAGAATCATAATCATCCTAGACAAGATTTTTTTTAAAAACTTTTGTCTCTGTAACCGCAGCCCTATAGTGATTAATTCACTCATTCAACATTATGCGCGTCGCGAACGGGCGGCAGGCTTGCCCACCGAGTGCGAGTAGTGGTAGGCACAGGCGGCCCTTCCGATTCAAGTGCTCGTCTTGCCCCGAGAAAGCACTGTGAACACAAAGCTGTCGAGCGCGAGAGGTCGGATCTGAAATCTTTTGTCTGACAAATGCCCGCGCCTACACACACAAAACGTGTAATTATGGCAAGCCTGCACTATACAGGGGTTAGGTTAAAAGGACTGACACGCTGTTGGCTGGCAGTGCTGGCACGATACCACTGCGAAATGTTTGTTCAAGGAACACCTTTGATACAAGCTTTATAAGTTCGACGGCTATTACTCGGTAACCCGGTAAAATGAAAACTATAATGGTTAAGAAGAGCCTACTTAACCATTATAGTTTTCATTGAAGGTTCAGCATATGGACTACTACCATGATTTTTTTCAAATTTCTAAACATAAAACTTGGTTATAGGTTAGGTGGGGGGGGGGGGGTTTACCACCGTGCAAAACGAAAATTGACACGATAAATGTAAATAATTCCGAAACGGATCATTGTAAATGATCTTTCCACACCCTCAATGTTTTATGAGACCTATCAAACGATACCCCGCAAGATGGGGTGGGCGCGAAAAAAAATATTACATGTACCCAAAAAAAAAAAAATTTTCAGAATTTTGTTCCAGCACTTTGTTACCATTGTTAATATGTGTATACATATCAAATCACAGCTTTCTAGCATTAAGCGTAGGCGCTAGACCGCGGACAGACGGATAGACGGACATGGCGAAACTATAAGGGTTCCTTGAACTACTACGGAACCCTAAAAAAGGTACTCAAAAAGGTACTCAACGAAAATTCAAAACGTACTTTTTCTGATTGGTCTAGCTAGGTCTTGGATGTTTATCTATTTGTATTTGTTATAAAATAAATCGTAGTATCGTTGAGTTAGTTAGTATCCTATAACACAAGTCTCGAACTTACTTTGGACCTAGCTTGATCTGTGTGATTTGTCCCCTTAAATTTATTTATTTTAATATTACCTATTAAGGAAGTACCTACTAGATTATAGAAAGGAAAAGTGTTTACGACAAGCTCACCTATCCCTATCCATTCATACAAGGTAGGTGTGTGACTTTATGTCACCTGGTGCATACCTGCCTGGTGAGGTGAGTCGGCTTTTGCGCGCATCGCCCCAAGCGCGCGCGTTCACAGGACTCGCGCTCAGTTGTGTCCGCGCAAGTATATGCTTGCGCCACGTCTCTTGCTCGATTTAATAATGAAAGGGTAGTAATTAAACGGGCTTCTTTTTAATAGCATTTTACGCTTCTAAAAATCTAAATTGCCTTCTAAATTACTAAGTGAGCCACAATCAACGCGCGTCTAAATAACACTGTCTTAGCCACTAGTTATATATATAGGTATATATGCAAGCCACTCTAAATATAACTCAGCACGGAGGTTATTTTTTTTGCATCTAAATTTGTAACATGCATTCAAGCAGTAAACTTCTAAAATACTTAAATGTATATGGCACCAAAATAGTAATTCTATTAGCTTCAAATTTTTTAACTCGCAGTACGTATAAAATATAACTCGGCCTACATTACATTGATCGTTTTTATACTAATAAACATGACCTAACGATTTAAATTATTTTATTAATATTATAATACTACTTTTTTAAACTTAAATATAAAAGTAAGACATATGCTGTCGCTGGCATTTTCAAGCTCCACGTCTTTTCTCTAGAACTCAAATATATGTATATCTTTCGTTCGTAAGAAACGCTTTCATTCGACCGTTTTTTCTCCAATTCTCTTTGAAAAACCGACTACCACGTAAAAGCCTTTTTATTTTTCGGTTTTCTATATAACCTAATGACACTCAGCAATAATGTGGCTTTCTATTGGTGAAAGAATTTTAAAATCGGTTCAGTAGATCCCGAGATTACCCCTTACAATTTAACAAATAAACAAACACACAAACTTTACTTCTTTATAATATTAGTATATATATAAGTATAGATAGTATAGATAAGTATAGAAAGTTTATTAAGTCTTGCCAGTATTGGCAGTCTTTGCAGTTTTGCAGGCTTGGCTTGGCAGTCTTGACTTGGCTGGGTGGTTGGTAGAACTGTGACGTCTCCGGTGTTACGTTGTGAACTAGATTCACACGTAATATATCAATTATATCAATTATATTAGAATACTAAAAACTTATAAAAAATTAATAAATAAACGCTAACGGATTTCGGGAGTGACTGCATAGAATTCTCGACCGTATTTCTTGAGGCATTAAGATCATTATGGCTAATCAATGCCTCGACATGCCGGTGCATCGCTCGAGGTCCATATTTGGCGATTGTGCGGAGGGGGCGTTACAATATTTGATTAAATCAGTATTGATTGGCTCCCGCGGTCAACGGTCGTAGTCTGCCGCTAGGAAGTTTCGAGAAAGAACGTAGTCTATAAATTGGTGTGGCCCGAACTGCTCGTCACATTCTGTTGTTGCTGTGTCGTGAATTACATTAAGTAGTGAGTACCGAGAATTTATACGTGTGAGTGTAATTTCGCTGTCCGATTGGGTGAGTTTGCACTGAATAACTTCTAATAGGATTCTCTTTTGTTTTAATCTGTCTTTGTGTAAATTCTATCTTGCTGGTGTATCTTTCATAGTCTAATTTAAAATAACAAGTATTGCTTATTTTGTGAGATCGCGTTTGTCCCTCCGACATACGTGATCGAGCCTACCTTCATTGTAATTCTGTGTGGCCGCCTAAGACAATTATAGACTGGACCTTAGCTCGTCCAGCCAGCGAGAAGATTGTCGGCGACGGCTCACAGGGTTCCTGGAAGGCAGGACCTAACACCGCCCTGTCTCTCAAATTCCAGGACAACTACCCTAGGGATACAACCTAGTCTCAACACACCTACGGGAGAACCTACTCTTCCTCTGCACCATTCCTACGTGGCACCTACGGGAGAGTCTACTCTTCCCCTGCACCACTTCTACGTGGCACCTTCGGGAGTCTACTTGCTGCGCAACTCTACGCTGCGTGAGAGGCAGTCGTGCGCCCTCCGCGCCCTGCCGCTGTCTGCTGAGCCAGCCTTCCCGGGAGGATCTACCCTTCCCGATCTCTACGCCCGTCGTCGGAACACCCGAAGAAGCCCATAGCTAAGTGTCCCCCAAGGAATTGCAAGTGAATTCTCATAGCCCACACCCTGAGTCTACGAATAAACTTAATATTCTGTGTCTCTTGTTTTTCTTCTCACTCTCTACTCTCTACCCTATCTTGCTTACGTCGACCGGCCTCCCCGGCGACGTAACAAGTGGCGCCCACACTTTTGGTGAGAGTTAGGGATTTCACTTGCAAATTTCTTTTGTCTTTAATTGTATTAGGTGTGCTAACATTTTTTTCTAGCTGTGTACGAGTTTCTCCGTTCTTCAGCTAGGGAGTACACCCTTATAATTTGTTTCTCTGTCCCCATTTGTGTACTCACTAGCTGGAGCAATTTTTTAAGTCCAGTTAATTTTTTAATTTTTTTTAATTTTTAAACTACCCTACAAAATTTTTCTATTCTAATTTCAAATATATAACGGAGTCGCTCATTAGGGACGAATTGTTAAAGGTAAGCTCATTTTTGCTATTTCTTTCACTATTAGGGGTTACTCAGTGCTAATCACAAGTACGGATAGTGAACTTACCTTTCCCCCATACTGGGTTGGGGGCGAAAGAAAAACATCGAGTATCCCAGTTGCCGTCTCTCCTAGGCAGGTGGTAAAAGTCCACCAGAGGCTATAACGCATTCATTTGCGACCTAATCTCGTCACAGCAGCAAACGACGTGTTTTTTTTTTTTTCTTTTTTTTCTTTTGTCCTAACGGTTATTTTGTCCCAACGGTTTTTTTTAACTATCTTCAAACACACACGTAGGTTTCAATAATTGATAGATAGTTCTCCATTGCGCTAGCTTAACGTTACACGTAGTAGGATTTAATCATGGACCGCTCAATAAACTTTTTGTCGTTACAAAAGGCGGAATTGGAGTACGAAGTCGCGTTACGTGGCGATTCGCCCGGAGCAACCGTCGCGGAGTTGCGTCGGCAAATCACTAAATTAGGCCGTGGTTTCGCTCCTGAGGAGATTCTAGAATCTCATCTGGATCCCTTGGACGACCTGGAAGGCGTCAGGGAATCCCTAAATAAAACTATTACTTATATTAGAACTTTAAAGGAAGAGTACGACACAAGTTTGTACCTACGTTCAGTAAATCTGCTAAATCATATACATTATAGGTTACATAGAATCCATACGGAAAGTAAGGAGGAGAAAGTTAAATTGAAGGAATATGGGGAATTATTTGTATCAATTCAAAACGAACTTAATAAGTTTAAACCAGTCGGAGGATCTTCCGAGCTATCGGAGATCCAGAGGGAACCGCCGCGCCCTTTAGTCTCGGAATGTCACGAGAGACATGTTTCCGATTTGTGTAAAATTAAATTCAATGGCAAATCATGCGTGCGCGCGTTCATTCAAAGAGTGGACGAGTGCATAGAAGCGCGTTCGATTCCGGCTGGCAGGATTTTGACGGTGGCGACAGAAATTTTCGTGGACAATGCACTGCATTGGTTCCGTAGTACTAGGCATACGGTAAAATCCTGGCAAGAACTTAAGACACAACTGATTAGAGATTTTGGAGTCCCCGATTACGACTATCGACTTATGTCAGAAATTCGTTCCCGCTCTCAAGGCGAGGACGAAAACATAACTATTTATTTGTCTATTATGCACGGCATGTTTTCAAGGCTGTCAAGACAGTTATCGGAGGAGGAAAAAATAGAAATCATTCTTCATAATATTAGGCCTTGCTATACTAGCATGTTAGCTTGTTGCCCTGCTATAACTTCACTAGAAACTTTACGTACCCTATGTAACAACTATGAGAATTATAACATAAGGGCTACGCACTTTAAGGAGCCTCCTAAAGCTACCTCAGCTACCCTAGCGCCTGAGTTTGCCTACTCACAAAATAGATCAAATTTTAGTCAACCTAGTAGGCCTTATTCTGGCTTTTCGAATCCTAATTCTAGGTCCAATAACAATAATAATGCTCCTTCGTATTCAAAAAATTTTTCTAACAACTATAACAATAACAATAACAATCAGAAGCATTTTGGTTATAATAAATATAACTCATCGGGAGGCGCGCGTCAGAATAGGCATGACAACAATCACGCGACGGTAAACGCGATTAATAAAAATAATGCAGGTGGTTTCTGCCCGCGTTGTCGTGTTAACGGACATTCATTATCTAATTGCGACAAACCAAGATTCCCGCTATGTTTTAAGTGCGGAAAGAAAGGGATCATTTTTCCAAACTGTCCGGATTGCAACCGTTCGCGCGATAATAATTCATACAATTCAAAAAACTAGGTAACGTTCGTAGCAGCACGCTAAACAGCAAACAACATAAAAAATTAATTAAGTTTGCATCTAATTTCTCGCAAGCGTATAGTGCCGCTACAATTGATCGTCCAACTAAAGATCCTCGTCCTTATATAAAAATAAAAATAAAAAACTGTATTAAACTAGACATCTATGGTTTGTTAGATTCGGGTTCCGCGGTCACTTTAATAGGTAATAACTTTCATAAAGAACTTAGTAAATACGGATTGCGCGTTAATAATAGCGAACGTATTGATATTACCGCGGCCGGGGGACAACCGATGACGTCATTAGGTTTTATTAATTTACCTATCATTTTTAAAAGTAAACAAATTTTTATAAAATCACATGTTGTGCCTGACATAAAATCATCTTTGCTATTAGGGATCGATTTTTGGTTCAAATTCAATATTTTTCCCAAACATATTAAGGAAATCTCTTTCCTAACCGGCGCTGGCCCTACCGTTTCGTCGTTAAATGAACAAGTCTTAAAGTCCTATACACACTTAGACAACTCTCAGAGACAGGTTGCGGACGAGGTTGTGAGGCAGTTCGAACAAGTCTCTTATGAAGAGAAAGGTTTAGGCAGGACACATCTAATTGAACATAAAATCGACACAGGCGAAACAATTCCTATTAAACAGCGTTACTACCGGTTCTCACCGGAGAAAGCGCGTATTATTTCGCAAGAAGTAGAAGATATGCTTTCACTTGATGTTATTGAGCCATGCGAAAGTCCCTGGTCTTCCCCAGTTCTAGTAATCAAAAAGAAGGACGGTTCTCACCGTTTCTGTTTGGATAGCCGAAAACTAAATTCGGTTACTAAAAAGGATGCCTACAGTCTTCCTTATATTTCTGAAATTCTAGATAATTTGCGCGACGCTAGATACCTAACTAGTTTAGATCTGTCTAAAGCTTTCTGGCAAATTCCTATAGCACAAGCGGACCGCGAAAAAACTGCATTCTTCGCGCCAAACAAAGGTACTTTTCAATTCAAGGTTACGGCCTTCGGGTTATCTAATGCCCCTGCGACACAACAGCGGTTGGTCGACACTTTGTTCGGTCCCGAGTTCGAATTAAAAGTGTTTTGTTATCTCGACGATATAATCATAGTTAGTAAATCATTTGAAGAACATGTCAGTTTGTTGAGGCGTGTACTGGAAAAATTAATGAAGGCTAATTTAACTATTAACTTGGCTAAGTGCCAATTCTTTCGAAGCGAGTTAAAGTATTTAGGATATATTGTCGATAGTCAGGGCCTAAGGACAGATCCGGCTAAGGTGGAGGCCATACTTAATTTTCCTACCCCCACTAATAAAAAAGAAGTAAAAAGATTCATTGGAACAGCCTCGTGGTATCGTCGTTTCATACCAAATTTTAGTACTATAGCGGGTCCGTTAAATAAGCTGACTGCAGGCGGTAAAAAGTCGCCTCCTTTCACTTGGACTCCTGAAGCCGAACAGGCATTTGCTAAATTGAAATTTTACCTTACTATAACTCCAGTACTGGCGTGCCCCGACTTCAATTTACCGTTCGAGGTGCACACAGACGCCAGCGACTTCGGTGTAGGCGCGATGCTGTGTCAAACAGTTGACGGGGTCGAGCACCCAATCGCATATATGAGTCGTGCTCTCAACGGAGCAGAGCGTAATTACAGCGTCACGGAGAGGGAGGCTCTCGCCGTGATAGTAGCCTTAGAACACTGGAGATGCTATCTTGATAACGGAAAAGTCTTTCCCGTATACACTGACCACGCGGCACTTAAATGGTTTCTGTCACTTAGTAATCCTTCGGGTCGGCTCGCTCGCTGGGGCGTGCGACTATCTTCTTTTAATTTCGTTATTAAACATAGAAAAGGCAAAGACCACATAATTCCGGACGCACTGTCTCGCGCGCCCGTCGCGGAAATAACTACGGTGAATAACGGAAGCGCGGATTCGTCTGTCTGTGACTCACCGGACACGGCAGATACCTTTTACAAGAAAATTTACGAGGGTTGTCAAAACAATCCTAGTAATTATCCTAACTATATTCTACATAATACTAAATTATATCGTTATTCAAAAAATAATAATAAATTAACTAAAGACTTTGACTGGAAAGAAGTTGTTCCGGTGGAACAACGTAATGAAATAATTCTAGCTAACCATGCGTCACCAACATCGGCACATTTAGGTATATTCAAAACATATAAACGGTTGACGCGTACGTATTACTGGCCGGGTATGTATCGCGATGTGGTAGAATTTATATCAAAGTGCGAAGTCTGTCTCGCATATAAACAACCTACGCACGCGACTTTAGGGAAAATGGGTAGACCGAAAAATTGCGCAAGACCTTTTCAGACTATATCTTGTGACCTAGTCGGTCCACTACCTAATTCCCGGAAACAGAATAGCTATATCCTTGTAGTGACTTGTTGTTTCACTAAATATTGTTTATTGTGTCCGTTAAGGCAAGCTACTGCCGCCCCGATTTGTAAATTCCTAGAGGACAGCGTTTTTCTAACTCACGGCGTTCCTCAATCTATTATCATGGACAACGGTTCACAATTTATAAGTTCACAACTAAAGGAATTGTTATCTAAATACAAAATTCCTAGGATTCATTACACCCCTAAATACACTCCACAGGTAAACACAGTGGAAAGATACAACAAAACCATAGTCACGGCGATCTCAACCTTAATTGATAACGATCATAGGTCTTGGGACGTTAATTTACCTAAAGTTCAATTTGCTATTAACAACTCAGTTAACGAAGTCACAGGTTTCACGCCTGCTTTCCTAACATTCGGTCGCGAACTAGTGACTTGCGGCTCTCATTTCGTTGATAACGACTCGGATGAACTTGTGTTTTCGCCTAGGGACAGTTATGCGGAAAACCTAGGGCATTTAGCCACAGTATTCGATAGGGTTCAAACCGCGTTATGGCATAGTCATCAAAAGGCTTCACAACGTTATAATACGCGCCGTAAACAAGTTGAGTTTAAAGAGGGTGACATAGTGTGGAAGCGTTGTTTTTTCCAAAGCGACAAAGCAGCTCATTTCTCTAAAAAATTGGCTCCTAAATTTGAAAAATGTCGCGTCATAGGTAAACGTTCACCATTGGTATACATTCTTGAGGACAGACATGGCAAGGATATAGGTGCGTGGCACATAAAAGATCTAAAACTAAATGTTTTCAAAACATAAACAAGTATCGCGCTAGTCGTTGTTTTATAAGAAAACAATACACTAAGTGTGATCTCCTTGCGTCCTAGTACATACATTCATACTTTTGTTATCTACTTACTTGCAATCCTGGTGACGACATCCAAAAAACTTGTTTATCTATCTAGTCTAAATTTTACTAAAATTCAATAAGAATCTCATCTAAGTGATGATTCGTGGGTTCGATTCCTATGTGGAGACCTATATGTTAAAGTAAAATTTTAATAATCGTAATCTACTACCTTAATCTATAATAAACTAAATCTGTATTTGTAATAAAATTAAAAATTTTTGCTAATCTAAATACATTTACTACTTGAATCTATACTTTAAAAACCTACATATTTTTTAACTAACTTCTAAACGTAATATAATAAATTTTACTATTCATAATAAACCACTTAAATCTCAAATAAACTAAAATCTGTAATTTTAATATAATAATTTGTTTTATTAGTAATCATAATATACTTACTACTCAAATCTGTAATAACAAAAATAGAACTCGTCACATAAAATGTTCTATCATAATGCATTAACATTTATAAAGCAGGGTAAATGCTGTTAACTCAATAATTTTCTAAGCGGGTATTTATCCATTCTTAATAACTCGTAGTGGCGTCAAACCGCTGTCTCGAGTTGTTTCGTATATCTTCGTTCGGGGTCCCTCGGCAGTCGTCGGAACTATTCGCGACCTTGCACTCGAACGATTGGAATGTGCATCATTATCTAATTCGTTTTGTTGATAACGCTCGCACAGGTGCATGCGCACGCAGTTCTCACGCTGTTATCACTAATTCTATTGCGTAACTGATCATTAAAGTTAATGACCCATTAAAATTTAATGACACATTAAATATTTTTGATTTTTTTTTTCTCTCGCTTATCATCCTAATGCCATATTAAATTATTTCTATAAAATTTTCACTAGAACTACATTATAAAGGTGTAATCACACTTAATAATTAAAACTATAAAGTCATACAACATTTTTGTTCTTTTTCTTTGGATTATATAGATGCGAACTTCAGATCACAACCTAAACGTGACAAAGTTCATATCTTTTGAGAGTTCTGTCAGTTTATTGCCTAAAGCCTATTTAATCGTGAGGAAAAAGTTATGTCAATGCCTACTCATTGACAAACTATTTAATCTTGATAAGCTGTTGTCAAGGTTCGGGCTAGCCCGGATAAAGGTACATGTTAGTTCTGTTGCTGTTCGGATGCTAAACATCTAAACATGTCAACTTAGGGAGCTAGCATTTTAGGAATTGTAATGGCGAACTTTCGGTAAAAATTTAGTCTAATCTTGCGAACGTACTTATTAGATAGCTAAGTCTAGTAGGTCCTTTTTTTAAAAAAAAAAAATGCTAAGGATTTTTTTTTTTCCCTAAGAGGGGGGGTACTGTTACGTTGTGAACTAGATTCACACGTAATATATCAATTATATCAATTATATTAGAATACTAAAAACTTATAAAAAATTAATAAATAAACGCTAACGGATTTCGGGAGTGACTGCATAGAATTCTCGACCGTATTTCTTGAGGCATTAAGATCATTATGGCTAATCAATGCCTCGACATGCCGGTGCATCGCTCGAGGTCCATATTTGGCGATTGTGCGGAGGGGGCGTTACAATATTTGATTAAATCAGTATTGATTGGCTCCCGCGGTCAACGGTCGTAGTCTGCCGCTAGGAAGTTTCGAGAAAGAACGTAGTCTATAAATTGGTGTGGCCCGAACTGCTCGTCACATTCTGTTGTTGCTGTGTCGTGAATTACATTAAGTAGTGAGTACCGAGAATTTATACGTGTGAGTGTAATTTCGCTGTCCGATTGGGTGAGTTTGCACTGAATAACTTCTAATAGGATTCTCTTTTGTTTTAATCTGTCTTTGTGTAAATTCTATCTTGCTGGTGTATCTTTCATAGTCTAATTTAAAATAACAAGTATTGCTTATTTTGTGAGATCGCGTTTGTCCCTCCGACATACGTGATCGAGCCTACCTTCATTGTAATTCTGTGTGGCCGCCTAAGACAATTATAGACTGGACCTTAGCTCGTCCAGCCAGCGAGAAGATTGTCGGCGACGGCTCACAGGGTTCCTGGAAGGCAGGACCTAACACCGCCCTGTCTCTCAAATTCCAGGACAACTACCCTAGGGATACAACCTAGTCTCAACACACCTACGGGAGAACCTACTCTTCCTCTGCACCATTCCTACGTGGCACCTACGGGAGAGTCTACTCTTCCCCTGCACCACTTCTACGTGGCACCTTCGGGAGTCTACTTGCTGCGCAACTCTACGCTGCGTGAGAGGCAGTCGTGCGCCCTCCGCGCCCTGCCGCTGTCTGCTGAGCCAGCCTTCCCGGGAGGATCTACCCTTCCCGATCTCTACGCCCGTCGTCGGAACACCCGAAGAAGCCCATAGCTAAGTGTCCCCCAAGGAATTGCAAGTGAATTCTCATAGCCCACACCCTGAGTCTACGAATAAACTTAATATTCTGTGTCTCTTGTTTTTCTTCTCACTCTCTACTCTCTACCCTATCTTGCTTACGTCGACCGGCCTCCCCGGCGACGTAACACCGGCGCTGCGGGATGTGCAGCCCCTTCGCCCTTGCGTAACAAAGCGCATTGACTCATGCTCGCCGCCGCAGCTTCGGCTTGTTGGACGCCGACAGCGCCTCCGGCGCCGCCTGCGCCAACCTTGGCCGCTACGGCTTCCACGGAGCCTGCGCTTCATTACAGCGGGCGGGGGCTGCCCTCCCTCCGCGCCTCCGAGTTTATAAAAAACACTCTAGTATAGGGCAGACAAGTACCACGTAAAGTCGGGGTTGGCAGATTCGATTCTGTGATAAACGTTGCACTCCATTTTGAAACTTTAGGTCATTTCAAAATAGCTATTTGTGTAGGTATTCTAATTTTCGGGATTTTAAACATTCGGTCATTTGAGAATAGACATGCATGCAAAATATGAGGGCTGGATACTGATGATGGTTTTGGACTCAGGGGGGCCTGCAGATACAATTATTTTTATGGATACTGATAGCTATAGCTATTCAATTGAAAGGTAATACATAAAAGTTTTTAAAAAAACGAAAATTATTAGTAAAAATATATACATTATAATGTTTGAAAAAGCAAGCTTGAACATAAGTAACGCAAAAAATACAAGTTAACAAACTATTTTATTTCGGCATTGCATTTGCGCAAGGAATAGTAGATTTTACAACAAGTGCACAAAACGAATCATTTCTATCCGAGACTGAAGGCGAGGGCTGATAGTAATGTCGAGGATAGAAATGGTTTTGTGGACGAGTTATAAACTCTGCTTTTCACTTCGATTGCGAGGAAATAAATAAATAAACGCAAGAAAAACAAGACCCTGTTTCCCATTTCCCGCCGCTTTTTTTTTTAAATCTTACGACTTTGAAATTAGACTTGGGCTGCAGACCTATACAGCCTACTATTAAATTAATTTTGTAATAAAATAATTTTCTTAAATTAATTAAATAACCTACCGTACTTTAATTTAAATTTTAATATCTTTTATGACTTAAAAAACACATTAGGCAAATAAATTAAAGTAAATAGTAAGTAAATATTATAAAATAACAAATTCTATCTCTGAACTTTTTGTTGTGTTTGGCTGTATGGCTTATTTTTCCTTTGTCTTAATATAGATACATTTATGAGTTTACTTTTCTGCCCTTGTGCACAAAATTCGATTTTGTGCAGCCTATATCCTGCGCAAATAAGCACTTTCTGAGCATGAGAAGTGAAAATGAAATTTACATGTTCCCTTTTACAAGGGCAAGCCTTCTTTTTACAATTTGTAGAGCATTTACTTACAGGGAAAATTTAACGTTTCCAGCAATGCAATGGTGGCTTTCTCATTTGCCGGGTATTTTTTCGTTAATTTTGTTTTCATATCCTAATGAAGTATAAATTAATAGGTTGTATTCGTGCTTGGGTAGCACGTGGGTAGCACTTACCCATATATAACATCCATCCAACAACAAAATTCGTTATTTATTAAATTTAATAACTTTTTATTAATGTTAATTTGAACATACTCGAACAACTACACTGCCTGGACCGCAATGAAAATGGGTAGGTTAGAAAATCATCAATATCTTCAAAAGTACCTAAACTAGCTTTACGAAATAAAGACTATTTAATGCCAATTCTGTACATGGAATATATTTCCAAAATAACTATCAGGGGGTGATTAGTGATCGATACTGATGAATGTTGACAAGGACAAAGATGGGGAATTCACACGGGAAAGGGAGTAATAGGACTGTAAGTGTTTTAGCGCAGGCGCTCAACCTCGAAAGCTGAAATTTTGTATAGAGGTTCTCTTTATGATGTTGACAAGGATAAAGATGGGATTTTATGAAATTCCCACGGGAACGGGACAAATAGGACTGCACGTGTGTTTTTGTGGGCGTTCAACCTAGAACACTAGAATTTTGTATTGAGGTTCCCTTTATAAAGTAGACAAGAACTGAGACGGGATTTTTTAAAATTCCTACAGATTCAATTATCGCGGGCGCTCAACCAAGAAAGCTGAGATTTTGTATTGAGGATCCCTATAAGAAGTGGACAATAACAAAGACAGGGCTTTTTAAAAATCCTACGGGTACATGAATGATAAGACTACACGTGTATTATCGGGGGCGCTCAACCTAGAAAGCTGAGATTTTGTATATAGGTTCTTTTATGATGTAGACAAGGATAAAGACAAGATTTTTTTAATTCCTAGGGGTACGGGATAAATAAGACTGCACGTGTGTTATTGTGGGCTCTTAACCTAGAACGCCTAGATTTTGTTTTTACCTAGACAAGGATAAAGACGGGATTTTTTTAATTCCTAGGAGTACGGGATAAATAAGACTGCACGTGTGTTATTGTGGGCTCATAACCTAGAACGCCTAGATTTTGTTTTTACCTAGACAAGGATAAAGACGGGATTTTATTAATTCCCACAGGATTCGGAATAATAAGACTACGTACGTGTATTATCGGGAGCGCTCAACCTAGAACGCTGTTTTTTTTAACCCGGATTGGTCGTGGTCCACCTGCGTGGTACACCTGGGTGGACTACGGGCATTTTTTCTTGCCCGTGGTTCACCTCTTTAAATAAAGATTCCCTTTATGATGTTGACAAGGATAAAGTCGTTTTTTTTATTCCCACGGGAACGAGTAAAATAGAACTGCACGTGTATTATCGTGGGCGCTCAACCTAGAACTCCTAGATTTTGTTACCTTTTTCTACTACATAGGCCAATGTCGTCTGTACACGCGTATGCGCACAGGTATACACATTCGTTCACTATCACATCGCACACCTCTGCGACTGCACCCGCCACGGTACCCGACTGGGGTTGAGGTAACGCGTTTCGGTGACGGGGCGGAGAGTGGCCAATTTACCTCGGGTTATTACTTATTCCATGATTTTGTATTCTTCTTCCCTTTACAAAGTAGACAAGGATAAAGTCGTTTTTTTTTAATTCCCACGGGAACGAAATAATTGACATTTTCGCTTGACCACGCGGGCGGAGCCGCGGGTACCAAAAAATTCAAATCAATTCTTTTGTGTTTTTAAAAAATGATATAAATATAGTGGCTGCTTTAAAAACTTTATTATTCTGAAGTCATAATGTAACCCCCGAAGAAAGTACCAGAATCCTAATAACACTTGAAGATGGGCGTGCAGCAAAATACAGCGAGAACTGTTGATGTGATTCTTTCTACAGTAGTTCAGTCAGTAATCCAGCATTTCCATGACATTGGATTCAACCTTTGAAGACCAGGAATAGGTCGAACAAATTGCACGACTGCGCTCCCGCTATATGGTGCCTTACTGTATCCGTACTCAGATTGTATCCTCCAACTCGTAAATGATGATTCTTTACTTCAACGCCCGCAAAAAGCGAATTTTAAAAATTGTTGACACCGTGTATAGCGATTCTTCCTCACAGTCGTGCACTTTGTTCGAACTATTTCTGGTCTTCAAAGATTGAATCCATTTTCATGGAAATGCTGGATTACTGACTGAACTGTAGAAAAAGTCACATAAAAAGTTCTCGCTGTATTTTTTTTATACTACTAAGGTGGCAAACAAGCATACGGTCGGCATGATGGTAAGCCGTCACCGTAGCCTATAGATTATTATTAAAGTATTTCGCTGAATCCCATCTTCTAGTATTGTTATGATTCTAGTACTTTTTTGACACGGACATTATGACTTCAGAATAATAAAGTTTAGGCAGGGTGTGTTAATATGGTGTCATATTTATAGCATTTTTTAATGTCTAAACTAAAATAAACACGAAAGAATTGATTAGAATTTTTCCTTTTTTTATGTCATACAGTAGACAAACAAGCAAGCGGGCCACCTGATGGAAAGCGATTACCGCTGCCTATGGACATCAGTAACACCAGGGGCGCTACTAATGCGTTGTCCACCAATGTGGTTGGAGGAAAGGAAGGAGGAAGGGAAGGGAAATAAGGAGGGGGAAAGAGGGGATAGGGAAGGAGTTGGGCTTCCGGATCTCTCACTCACCGAACGAAACGCATTGCTGCTTCACGTCGATATTCTGTGAGAGGGTGGTACTTCCCCGGTCGAGCTAGCCCATTTCACCTAATTAAAAAAGGACCTTTATTTTACATTTTCAGTTTCACATACCTACGTTGGTGTGTTTGTTGCAGAGGGGCGGCGCGGGTGCGGCGGCGTGCGGCATGGAGTGCGGCGTGGCGGCGGCGGCGGCGGGCGGCTTCGCGCACGCCGCGCTGTCGCCCACCACGGAGCGCTCGCCCGCGAAGGCCGGTCTGCACGTCAACTTCAGCGACAAGGGCGAGGTGAGTGGCCGCCGGGGCGCCGCCGCTCGCTCTAGCGCCCAACGCCCGCCCTGACCCGCCCGCCTGTTGCAGGTCAAGGAGCGCCGGGAGAAGTTCCTGACGGCGAAGTACGGCAGCCACCAGATGGCTCTCATACGCAAGCGGCTCGCTGTCGAGATGTGGCTCTATGACGAGCTCCAGAAACTCTACGAGATGCCAGTCAGTATTCGGTCGCTTCTGTGTTAATCTTTGGTCGCCGTTTGACATAGCGGGGAATTCACTGCCCGCCAAGGGCAAGTCTGTTCTATGTCTGCGCGTGAATTCGAGGATACGGGCACAGACATGCCCCTCGGTCCGTGCCCGCCGCCTGCCCGTTAAATCGCATTTTGTCTGGGCAGACTGAGACAAGTCTGAACAATGGTCCGTTCTGTGTGTGGCAAACGCAGACAAACGACAGACTTGATTCGGGCCGGGCAGCCCGCGGGCGGTCTGATAGTGAATTCCCCGCTCAAATAGCTCACCTTGGCCAGACCAGGCCGGATGCACTTCGGGTATATGTACACGCTTACGCGCGCTATTTACTGTTTCGTGGTTGCCAATGTAGCACGCACGTGGTTGCCCTTGCAGAAAGATGGCGGCGGCGCCGCGGCGCAAGAGGTGGAGGTGGACATCGACGAGCTGCTGGACATGGACAGCGACGAGCTGCGCCGTCGACACCTCGCGGTGAGCCCTCACCAACACACTAAAATATATGTAACAAAAAATTAGTGTTTCTAGTTAATTGATTATGGGAAAATTTTTGAATCGGGGCGCACGATTTGGGGGAAGGGAGGGGGACGAGGGGGGGGAGGGAGGCTACTCTTATTGGCCTTGGGAGGTCATACACTGCAACCAGAATGCGATGTTGGGAAGTCAAAGCCTCTCCTGGTATGACTTTACAGTCTTTGAACTTTTGTTTAACAGAGATATCTGAGATGATAAAATCTATTTGCGACGTTTTACCTGCACACTTGTAGGTGTTGCAAATGCCGTGTTGCAAAGTCCAATATATCTTCCCCTTGTTTGTTGGCTTCTCCTATACCAAACCCTCCGTGCGCCGTGCCATAGGCCTGGTTTGTGGTTCCAACATGGCCATTCAGATCTCCACCGATGATCTTACATTCATTAGATGGTATGCTCTGCACTAGTTCATCGAGATCTTCCCAGAACTCGGTCTTTTCCCCATCTGTGCATCCTACTTGGGGGGCATAAGCTGATATAATGTTGGTAATTTGTTGGTTTTGAAGAGCTACTTTGACAGCTATTAGACGATCGCTCTTCCGCGTTACATTGATTATACGGGTCTTAAAGTTGCTATCCAGAACTACAGCCACTCCGTTTCTCTTATTGTCCACTCCGTGATATATAACCTGATAGTCATTTCCTATATCTTTGGACTTAGAGCCTTTCCATTTAGTTTCTTGGAGGCAACAGATATTAATACGCCTTTTGTATAAGATTTTACTAAGTTCTTGGCTTCTTCCCGTAAGAGACCCTAGGTTCCATGTTGCAAGTCTTATTCTATTTAAGCGCACATGCGAATTTTGGTTCTTGTCAAAAAGTTCGTCGCTTGTGGGGGACGCCCTAGCATTTTTCTTCTTTTTCTTACTCGTATCCTTCGCATTTGCGTCGCTTAAGGGGTACGCCCTAGTATTATTGCCCATTTCCATTTCGTAACTTTTCATGTGAGGAGAAAATTGTTTTGGCTTAGGTTTTTACGGCCGGCTGCCGCCTGACGCCAAGGCAGTAACTCTTCTGAAGAGCTAGGGCGCCGCCGTTGGATCGAGATCTCATCCGCCGCCATCCCTACTACCCCGCCCTGCCTGGCGTTGTAGCTCCAGTGGAACCTGGTACCTCAATATGCGAGGGCAGCCTGCCACTGGGCTTTTGCCTCTTCCGCCTGCTCTGCCGTACCGATGCCCATCATCTACGCCTTCGCAGCCGTTGAGGTCTTCACGTGCACTAAAATACTAATTTAAAAAAACTTGACATTTCCTGGAGCTCCAAGTAGTGTCGTTTGAAAGGGGAGACTAACCCCTACATAAAGCAACCCTGACCAACCAACCCTGACCAACCCCGAAATCGTGCGCCTTAGTAAAGCCAACCCCAACAGTAGTATGTATCAACTGCGTCGCTGGAAGAAAGTATGCGAGTCCTTCACGACGCAAGCGACGCGTCGGCTCTGTGCCCATGTTAAGAAAGTACATATTAGCAAAACCTCAAATTTTTTCAGAAATTATTAGCGGATGCCAAAAAGCCACAAAAGGATGTACATGTAAGTTTCTTTTTGATAAATATAATATTGGGCTTTAACATCATTCAGTTACGCCAGTCGGCAGAAGTGCGCGCGGGTTCGATCCGCGCACAGGACAACCTTGTGTGTTTGCATTGGATCGGTTTTATAATCAGGGCTTGATACTAGCGCCAATTCGGTACAAAGTTGCTTTGCAATTTTGTGAATTCAAAGAAATGGGATTGTTATAATTCTAATACTTATTTACTTATTACAAAATACGTGGGCGAATTCTACCTACTTTACAAATTATTGTGATTTCATTCAAAAGTAATTTGCACGTAATTGACTGTTCATCCTTGGCGTTCACAATCGGAACTATTCTGATGCGAAACCTTTCTTCCAGAAATTTATTAATGAACTGTTGGAGAAGGCGAAGACTCTGTAGGGGAGTCGCCGCGCTGCGACGCGCCGCCAGCGCGGGCGTGTGCACGGCGTCGGCGCGACCAGATCCGCGCCGCGCCGACGGACGCGCCGCCCGAAGTGAGCCGGCGCCGCGACTGCGGGTCGGCATAACTGTTGTTGTGTTAGTTTGACGTAATTATGATAATTGTAGTGATCCGCAATCGTGAAGCGATGTAAATAGTTCGCAGAGCGACGCGGGCGCGTCGGGGGATAATCATTCTAGTTGATAAGAACTCGTAATTTGTATTTCGATAATAGGTACATACTTGCGTAGTTAACCATGATTTGTAATTTATAACGCAGCAGCGAAGTATGGGGCGGCGAGCGATAAACATAACATATCAGTGGTACGTCCGCCGCCGCCGCGAGTCGTTCGTGGGTAACGTAAGTCTGTAGTGCAGTAGTGAAGCCTCCCCTGTGCGTGTACGGACCAGCGCTGCAGCGCCGGGCGCGCCGCCGACGAGCGCGCCCTCGGCGGCGCCGCTGGTCGTGAGAGGCCTTTTTGTAATAAATAATTTTATTGAATTAACGCTGTATTGTATTCTTTGCAAATAGCCAAGCCCCTTTCACTACTCTCCTGAAAAGAATAAAACGAAAGTAAGTGATATAGGCGGTATATTATGTATAGAACACAGGCAGCAAATAACGGCTCACTAATATTGGGAACATCGCAAATTATGTCATTTCATTATTATGTTTAGCGCTACTTTTCATTCTATTCTACTCGATCAATGGGTCGAAGTCGTCGCTTTTATTGAATAAATTACACATCCTATTCATATTAAGAAACCAGGCAAGTACGTGTCGGGCCACGAACAATGTAGGGTTCCGTATTTGCTAGGCTTTGCTTGCTTGCAGATGAGTACAATGCCATGTTCTATGACATTTGTAAGTTGTCATCAAAGAAATATTATTTTTTAAGTTCGTCGGCTATTACTTGGTAACTAGTAGAGCCTACTTAACGCATTCACTGCCGGCAACGCATATATGCGTTTTCGTTACTTTCACCCAATGCCTTGAACGTTTCTGTGAGTTCATATATTTTGCGTGCTTCGCCCAGTGCCGTCAACGCACATGTTCTATTAATTCTACTATGCTCCACTTATGTTTAATATGTTAAGCCTCCCTTTATCTGAAGACATCGACAATGTAAATAACACAATAATGACTGGGAGTTTCTCTTATTAGAATAATTCCCTATGGTACCAATTATTCTAACAAGATTCTATCAACTTTTCTCTATCAGAAGATTCTATCAACGTCAAAATAGTATGAACTCACCTGTGCGTTTGAGCCACACAGACAAGTGCGGCACCTGGCGAAGGTTTAAGGTTTTTACCGGCAGTGAATGCGTTACCCGTTATAGTTTTCATTGAAGGCTCAGCATATGGACTACTACCTACCCACCATGATTTTTTTCAAATTTCTAAACAAGACTTTCGGAGATAGAGGATAGACCACCGTGCAAAACGAAAATTGACACGATAAATGTAAATAATTCCGAAACGGATCATTGTATCGAAAAATGATCTTCACACACCCTCACCCTCAATGAAGAGACCTATCTAACGATACCCGACAACATAGGGTCGGTGCGAAAAAAAAATGATTTCCTCTTTACATGTAGGGGACGACCCGAAAAAAAAATATTTTTCAAAATAATGTGTATACATACCAAATTACACCTTTCTAGCATTAAGCGTCTAGGCGCTAGACCGTGGACGGACAGACAGACAGACAGACGGACATGGCGAAACTATAAGGGTTCCTTGTAGTTTACTACGGAACCCTAAAAAGGCGAAAATTATGGGTGTTTGTTACTTCTTCACGCTCAAATGGCTGAGCCAATATTTATATTTGGTATGTGGTAGCTGATACCTTGGATTAACACATTACTTTTTGTCCTGCAAAGTACGCGATTCCGGTAGGATTTCATTAAAAGTCTGATATAGATGGTAGGTATATACACGATAAATAAATACACGCAAACGAAGTTGCGCGGGTTTCACTAGTACTATTTATTATTCTGTAGTACTACATTATTCCAAAAATACATTTTTTGTATGGAAAGGAGAATGCCCTAAAAAAAGCCCCAGGTGCAGAATGCAGGAGTAAAGAGATTGTATCTCGCTGCCGCCGCCGCCGCGCCACGCCCCGCGCCGCCTACTACAATCACCATAAAGCTGGAAACGCACTTGACCGGAGCACTACGCGCGCCGCCGCCGCTGCGCTGTAGTGCGGTTAAGCTCATACAATTTCTATGAAAGAAAATACATAATTTTGACGCGCCGCGCCACCGCTCCGTGCAGCGCCACGCCGCCGCTCCGTGCAGCGCCACGCCGCCGCCGCTCCGTGCAGCGCCACGCCGCCCGTGCCGAAGTGCGTTTCGACCTTATAGAAAGGATGAATAGAGTTGTCATTTGGCGTATGGCGTAAGGGAGAGAAACAAAATACATTGATTACGCAGTGTTACCAGAAAAGAGAATATAACCCCATGATTATATATAAAAATATTAAAAAAACATGGGGTAGTTTTTTTATATTTTTATATAGGTACGATAAACTAATAGGACTATTGATTATTTGCGATGTATTTTTTCTTATAATCATCAATATATTGAGACTTCGATTTATACTTGTATAAATAAATCGAAGTAGCTGTCCGCGCCCGTTTGTCTGTATCTCCGCTAACTCCTATTGTCTCATAAAGTAGTATGGGAAGGTTGGTGTGACTACAGATCTCTTAGCTTGTATTAAATAAATATTATTTTTAATTTAGGTTGTCACTATTTTACCTCAATTGTGGGTAATATTGCTTGGGTAAATTCAAGTAAATTGCTGGTATCCCCAATACGCGTGGTACCCGACTAAATTCAGGAGACACAGGAAAGTGGCCGCCTGGCTTCATTTTACTTACCTACTTAATTTGGGTGCATAATACTACAAAATACGATTATTTTCTTGACCATTTACGTTTTATTTCGTTATTTCTGTACATTGAAGCCGTTATTTGAGTCTTAATAAATATAATCTGTATTCATTTTTATCAAATAGGGCCGAAATAAAGTCTAAATAGTATACTTACGAATTAAAGGTTATGTTGTCGATTAATTACGTTCACTGCGGCTATTGCAGCCTAAAACACTACAATGCACCATAGTCTATGAACGCAAAAACACATTAACTCAACCACAGAACACAGTTTTCGCCTTGTTTTCACCCTGAAAATTCAGATTTTGAGAAATAAAGAAAAACGCTTTCGTTTGCTGGGCACAGTCGCTAACTGTGCCCAGCAAAAAAATAGTATACGTCGATAAGGACAAAAAATGTTTCTCTAGCTCTTTTTGGCCTTGGGAATATTGTATTTACTCATCTCGCTCACTCCTACCGTGTCGCCTCTATTCATCCTTTCCTAGGACCAAGTATAAGAATGGACAGATTAAATTTTAGAACGACAATGAAACTGTCTTTGCTCTCTGTCTTGCTTATAGCAACATTCAGTGTGAAAAAAAGAAACAAACATAGACAAACATCACCGTCTAGAACGTCAGCGTGTCAACTTTTGAGACATTTGGTAGCCGCTTGGATATCAAAGCTCGTGTTGGATTTTTTGTGTTTTGAGGTGATAATTGGACTTTTTATAAAGAAAAATTGTGATATGGATTTTCGTTTTGAACCATAGCTTGCGTAGCCATTGGTTGTAAGAGTAGAATGGGTGTTACAACGGAAAGCGATCAAAGGATAATAATATCTTTTCATAGGTAAGTTATCGACTACATGATTTATATTTTTTGTGCAGGAAATACATTACATGATCGGTTTTTGTAAAGTTAATTGAACCCTAAAGACGATGCAGACGCATAATTTCAACAAACCCATTACTTTTATACAAAGATTTGATTTTATACATTACGTTTATTGAGCTTTGACAGATGATGTACCTTAAATATTGTAAGTAGAGTTGTCACATTGTATCGATAAAATAATAAATTGTATGCGTTTTTATTAAGGTTTAATTTATTCCTAGTTCTCTTGCCCATTGGGATGAGGGTTAGTTAGATAAGAGTAATCAAAGTAATATAGATCTTGTGTTTTTCAGGTTTCCTGACACTAATATAAGAAACAAGTGGATTAAGAACATAAAACGAGATAATTGGACACCTTCGCCATATTCTCGCCTGTGCTCATTACATTTCGATGTATCTTGCTATCGGGCAGGTAATTTAGATGAACACGCTACGGAGTATTATGTGACGTTTAATCATAAACATATTAGAAATCATTTTAATAAACTAGTCTTATTTAGTGGTCAGTAGATGCAGTAAATAACTAAGCATCAAGCACTTTAAGTAAATTCCTGTAAGTCTTTGTTTATTGTTTTTTGATCCCTAGTTGATTTTTTTAAAATAAAAATTGTTAAATTGGTGACATTATACGGATTATTTAACAATTCCTATTAGATATTATAATTATTAATACATGTGTGTATAATGATTACAAAATGATCATGATTATGATGTATGATTTTATTTAATTTAAATATTTTGAATAAAAACCTTATAAGTACCTATTTGCTTTATTTATTCTTCACCCGCATTGAGTGTAGGTAATCTTTTTATTTGGCATATTTAAAAAAAAAACATAAATACCTAAAAGTTACTGATAGATGAGTATTTGACATTCCTATCGATAGGTGTCGATAGTGTGTATTTAATTGTTAAAGAATATTTCTGTCAGCAATATTGATTTATAGCTGGACTGGGACAGAATAAAAAACATAGACCAACCCTTTGAGCTGCTTATCTTCCCAGGGTATGTCGTAAAAGCCGACGTGATCATACCCACTCCAACATCGGACTGTCTATGGGGGATAACGATAGGAATGTTCGTCATTGGTAATCTTGGAACGAATATCAGGTTGCTGTGGTTTGACTAAATGACTTATGGTTCTACTCACCCCGATAGGGAAACTAGGGGGTTATGCATCTGTTTCTGTCTTTAATCATTTGATTTGTCAAGTGTTCTCAGATCTTAAAAATGAACATTAAATATTAAATCGATATTAGTCGATAAAGACACGGCACATCTCTAGTGATCCTATATAAAAAAACAAAAGTTTATATAGCATACTGGCTTCATGAGCACAAAAGACGTTATAGACAATGATATATCTATCTCTTTTTTACTTAAGACGGCACATATTAGTGTGAAAGACAATACCCATGTATTTCTTTCGTCTAAAATACAATCCGTCCATTCTTATACTTGGTCCTAGATCCTTTCTCTAAGGTTTCGACCTTTAATACCATGCCTATGAAACTCAGAATATGGAACAAAATCAAATTCTTTATTTAATTTAACGCCATCTAGTTAGGAGGTTAAGAACTCACCTACAACTACAAAGTTACTCTTAATTTCGAATATTATAATTGTTCACGCATACAACACTGGTGGGACGTCGCTCGTCTTCGGGCGGGCTCGGCTGACATCGGCGGCGCTCGCGATCTCGGTTTATTAAGCGCGTGCCTCTCGCCCACGCAACATCGAGTGCTCTCAATATTTGTCTTTTATTGTATAAATTATTAAAATAAAATAGATTATTCACGAAAGTAATAAATTCGTCATTGAAGAGTCCTAAATTCCTAACTATACACAAATTCAAGAGAAGGAGTTGGCTGCAGCTCAGCACACACACCACCAATAATTAAATGCCAATAAATTTGATACTTTTTAATTAGATTAATACTTTTGAACGGTTTAAACGACAATATAAGCATTAAAACTGATGAGTTTTATGGAAAATATAAGAAATAAAACAGGTCACTTCTCATTATATAATTTACGGCCGGACGAGACGAGCCGCAACCACTCGCTCCAGCAACTTGCTCGCCTCATCCAACAGGACGATGGGGCGGTAGGCCGAAGGCGACTCCGCTGGCCGGCCGTCCTTCTGCAGCAAGACTAGCTTTCCGGACTTCCACCGCAGCGGCACACGACGCTGGACAAGGCACGCGGAGAGCAAACGCCTCATCCGCGGCCCGAGACCTTCCTCTTCCAAGGCCAGCGCCCACGCACGACCCGGAATACCGTCTGGGCCCGGGGCGGCGTTGCGCGCAGACATACGCGTCACCGCCGCCCGGAGCTCCGATTCGGTCACCGGGGGCACCACACTACCCGAAGCCTCTTCCTCCGGCGCCGCAGGCAGCGGCACCATGGCCGGAGGCGTGAATGAGCCCCTGTCCGGGAACAACGAGGAGACGACGTGTTCCCGGACGTCGGGCTGGAGACTCTCCGTCAGGGGGGCGGCATAGGGGCGCAGTTTTGCGCGCACCTGCCGATACGGCCTCCCCCATGGGTCTCGGTTTAGAGCCTCCAGCAGCTCCTTCCACGCCTCCGACTTGGCGTCCCTGATCGCCACCTGCAGCGCCTTTGCGCACTCGCGGTACTGCTGGTACAGGCGTGACTCCTCTTCGACGTCCTGATTCCGGCGACGTCGATATCGGGCGTACTGTCGTCGGGCCGCAACGCAAGCTCGCCTCAGTACGGCGAGCTGCCCGTTCCACCAGTACACCCGTCGTATCACAAGATAACCCTAACCTAACCCACCAATGTCTGTCTGAATATTAACCTAACCCACCAATGTTTGTTTGAATACCAACAGACATTGGTGGGTTAGGTTAGGGTTATCTTGTGATCATAACACTGAATTTTTCTTACGGTTCAATCAACGCGTTGTGAGCTATTTTTCCGCTCACTGGGCGTTTTCGGTCTTTGAGCGTAACATATACAATTTCTAGGAAATGTGTTATTATAAAGCGCAATGCAATGGTGACAAGCTAACCCTAACCTAACCCAGCTTTGTCTGATGAACAACATGTTTCAATTATTTTATTTACAGACACATACATTTCCGGTAACATATACTGATACACATATTATCAATGCTAAAAAGTAGAAAAAAAAATTGAAAATCATTTTTTTGGGATTGCCTACCCTACATGTAAAGTGGGACTAATTTTTTTTCGCGTCGACTCCATTTTATGGTCTCTTAAAAAAAATGTGGTATGATGATATATGGTTGTGGTACTATAATTTTACGGTTTGCGTATGACTTTACATTTCAAAATCATCTTAGAACCATCCGAAAATCGTATGAAAATCATTTCTGAATCACCATAAATAAGCATTCTAAAATAAGACTGAAAATTATTCATAACTAAATCTAAAGTTAATCTTAGTCCATCACAAAACTATTCTAATAACATAACAAAAATATCGTCAAAATTACCTATAATAATCCTAAACCATTTCCAAAAATTTCGAAAATAATCATTCCTAATCCATCCTAAAAACTTTGCTAAATAATCCTAAAAGCATTCATAATCTATCCTAAAAACATTGCTAAATAATTCTAAAAGCATTCCTAATCCATCCTAAAAACATTTCTTAATAATCCTAAAGGCATTCCTAATCCATCCTAAAAACATTTCTTAATAATCCTAAAGGCATTCCTAATTCATCCAAAAACATTGCTAAATAATCCTAAAAGCATTCCTAATCCATCCTAAAAACATTTCATAATAATCCTAAAGGCATTCCTAATCACACCAATGTCTGTTGGTATTCAAACAAATATTGGTGGGTTAGGTTAGGGTTATCTTGTGATCATAACACCGCGAATTTTTCTTACGGTTCAATCAACGCCTTGTGGGCTATTTTGCCGTTCACTGAGCGTTTTCGGTCTTTGAGCGTAACATATACAATGACAGAATTACATAGCTAGTATACATTTCCGGAAACAATACATACCGAATTACAGCTTTCTAGCATTACCTCTGAAACTATAATGGTTCCTTGTATTTTACTACTGAACCCTAAAAAGTTCAAAAAGGTTTGCATAAGTATTTCATATATTATTAAAAAGGTGGACCACGGGCAAGTAAAAATGCCCGTGGTCCACCTAGGTGGACAGAGGTGGACCACGGGCAAGAAAAAATGCCCGTGGTCCACCTAGGTGGACAGAGGTGGACCACGGGCAAGAAAAAATGCCCGTGGTCCACCCAGGTGTACCACGACCAATACGGGGAAATGTTTCTTCATTGAGAAACATTGTTGTGACCCCAAGGATTTCGACAAGAATGTGGCTTGCGCGTACTTTAACTGTACTGTGTGGTAAGACACGGAGTGTTCAGTTTTTAAGTTTGCGCAGACCAAACTGTGGTGAAGCTTGTGCGTGTGGTAAGCGCTCAAGTAACAATTACCCCTTACCTACCCATTTTTTTATTTTCTTTTTTTGGGGTGAATTTCCAAGTTTTATGATATTTTTGTTTGTGTATGTACTAATACTAGCTTACATACCAAATTTCAGCTTTCTAGGGCATTAAGAAGTACCCAAGAATTTTGATAATGCACTGCCGCGCGGCCATATCTAGATATGGCTACGATCTTCTGTAAGGTAGAGGTCCATCCTCAGACGGGCTGCTCCAATTTGAGCGCAGTTTATGACGCTGTGCCCTACCTCTCTGAAATTGGATTTGCAGGGAAAAAGCGTCAGCCGCATTGGGTTTTCAAATATTTGTGCTCAGGGAAGGGCAAGCACAACATCGTGTCGGGAAGAAATTAACGAAAGAACATTCCCAACCCTAGGGTTCAATCGTTGAACTAGTGAGACTTTCTCAGTAGTTCCGAAGGATTGTACCAAGTTGAACCTAACTTACGAACTGTCACACATTCCGTCTTAACAAATTCGACGGTCGAACAATGAGAAAAATACTTATGGGTGTGATAATTAAGTTTTACAATAATAATACAGTTCGAATAAATTCGTTGAGTTTTGAAAAAATAAAACTTTAAAGTTTGTTTACCACTCTTGTAACGTGTTGTTTCACCCTATTGTTATTAATTTTATTTAAATCACAAAACGGCGAAAAAAGTAAAACCATATTTCAACAATTATGTTTAATTAGTCTTATCGATATCACAACTTAGTCATCACATTATTTCGTCGTTGCTCGGCAAGACGCGTTCAGGCGCCGAGCATGTCGGCGTCAGCGTGCGGCTCGGGCGCGAGCAGCGGCGCGAGCGCGTCGCGCAGGCGCGCGTAGCGGCGCCGGAACTCGAGCCCGCAGCCGCGCGCGCGCCGGAACTCCAGCAGCGCCGCGCCCGCCTCGGAGCGCACCCACGCGCGCAGCCACAGCTCGGCGCCGCACTCGATCATCAGCTGCCGACGCACCAGTTGCATACATACAGGAATACGTTACAAGAGCACATGCCTCTAGCTAGGGCGGCAAAAATGGTAGACACGTACCGTCCTGGCGTCAACGTGTCGCGTCGCGTAGCCGGCGTCGCGGGCGGCCTTGGCGAGCGCGCGCAGAGCGTCCGCCTCGGAGGCTTGCAGGCGCACGCGCGTCAGGCGGCGGCCGAGCCAGGCGCGCCCCTGGGGCGGCGGCGCCGCGTCCGGCGACAGCAGCAGGTCGTCGGCGGCGGCGGGCTGCGAGGCGGACAGCAGCGCGTCCATGGCGGCGGGCGACATCAGCTCCGGCGGCGGCGCGTCGCCGGCGCGCGTCGGCTGCGAGCGCCACTCGCGCGCCGCGCTCTCTGCACGACACACGCTCGCTACAGATTACACATCGGGCGATCTCGCGTTAGGGCTACGCGGAACACAAAACAGAATACCCAATACGCCATTATTGAAACAAGTGTTTAAACAAGAAATATAAAACATCTCACCATTCTTCGGGTCGGGCGGCGTCAGTAGCAGCGCCCCGCCGCGGTGCTTTGGTAATCTAGCTTTATGAGCTTTTGGAACGTCATGGAGCTAAATCGCCAAAGCGCCGCAGCGGGCGTCCCGGCGCGGCGGCAGGGCGCGGGCGGCGGCGCGGCGCCGTGCTGAGGCACGAGGCGGCTCTGAGACCGGCGACCACTCAGAGTCACCTAGTACCTGACACGGCGCGAGGCGCGAGCGAGACGGCTCAAGGCGGGACTCACCGCCGTCCTGCAGCCAGGCGTGCGCCAGCAGCGCGTCCAGCGCCAGGCGCCGCTCAGGGCGCGGGTGCAGCGCGCGGCGCAGCAGCAGCAGCGCCGGCGCCGGCAGCTTGGCGAAGGCGCCGCCCGCCGAGCCGTCGCCGCCCACAGCCGCGCTCCACGCCGCGAAGCGCGCGTCCGCCAAAGAGGCGCGCTCCCATGGCAACTCTGCGTAGCAACGGCGCCTTAGTTATTATGGAGAAATCACATTATTCATATTTTTTGAAAATGCAAAATAAATTTTATTTTATTGTAAACAAACATGTTTTAACTTACTTACCGGGCGAAGTCGCGATGGGAGCTGTGTAGAAAACGACGCGGCTCGTAACTTCGGTACCATAACTATAAGGGTTTGCAAAACACGCCTACAGCTAGGATACCAAAGAGACGAGCCGCGACTCGGCGTCGGCTTCGGCGGCTGCGGCGGCGCGGCTCCAAGTAGGGCGGGGTTGAGCGGGTACGGGCGGGTACTCACCGCCGACGAGCATCGCGAGCAGCACCACGGCGGCGGCCCAAAGGTCGGCCGGCGCCGCGCGGTAGGGCCGCTGCGCCGCCGTGAGCACCTCCGGCGCCGCGTACGGCACCGTGCCGCACACGCGGGACAGCAGCCGCTCGCGCCCGCCGTGCCTGAACAGCGTCGCCATGCCGAAGTCGGATATCTTGAGGCAGTCGTGCGCGTCGAGCAGCAGGTTCTCCGGCTTGATGTCCCGGTGCGCGACGCCGCGCGAGTGCAGGTAGCGCAGGCCGAGCAGCAGCTGGCGTGCGAGGCGGCGCGCGGCCGCCGGCGGCATGCCCGCGTCCGGCTCGATGCGCTCAAACAGCTCCCCGCCGGGCGCGTACTCCAGGAACAGGTAGTGGCGTCCGGAGGCGGCGTGCGCGCGCTCGCCGAGGCAGCGCAGCACGTGCTCGTGGCGCAGCGCGCGGTGCAGCGCCGCCTCGCGCGCTGCCGCGCAGCCGCCCGCCAGCGCCTTCAGCGCCACGAGGGCGCCGCTGCGCGCGTGCACCAGCAGGCGCACCCTGCAACGCTCAAAGGCTCAGACCCAGAAATAAGCAGGCCGTACCAAGCCTCAGACTTCATGGAGTGGTATTTGTTTTATAGGAATAAGCATAAAAATGTACAATATGATGTCAGTTTTGTTGATGTGCCTCTTCAAAAATTTAAAGCTACTGGTAATTGCATGATGAAAAAAGGTTATTATAAAGTGGAAGTTTATTTTAAAGATGAGAAAAATTACAATGTATAAAAATCTTATTGGAGTTTCCTGCTGTACTTCTCAACAGGCCATTCACGTCGTGTGCTAAAAAAATTCGGGTTGTACTATATGAAAGGGTGCGCAGGATGGAACAATTTTGATCGATTCCAGGACTTAGAATATTTTTTTACTGTTGGACTATAGCAAAGGGTGCGTTTTTTTAAAATGATTGAATTGGTTATATATTACCTAGCTGAACACTTTTTACCCTTGGGTCTTTTTGCTAAAGTTAATAGTTTTCGAGAAAATTAACTTAAAAATTTTGGTTAGGTTAGAGAGTGAGCCAGTAGAGCGTGCCGCGGCAGCGGGCGTCGAAGCGTCAGAACCAAATTGTACGCAAAGGCTTTATTTTTCTTTCAGATATATTTTTGCGCACCGTTTCCTATAGTCTGACCAAATTGCGTGCAAAAGTATTTCCTGTAAACCTACTTGTAAAATAAAATATTATATTTATAGTCAATTTGTTTTTTTTTTTAAATTATTTTTGTAAATGCCGTCCATGTCCTGAATATTCGGAATAACATTTTTAGACGACATACTTGCGTGAACAGATCCCGCCAAAATAATAATATATGCACGAGCCCATCGGGCACCGCGCGTCCAGCGGCCGCTCCCCAGACGCCGCTCCACTACAGGCGAAAAAGGAGAATCCGCAGAGGGAGCGGCCTGCAGTGGCGCTGCTTCGATGAACGAAGGAACAATTAAAGACGGCTGGCTCCGTTCGCAAAAAGCGCGCGTCGCGGCGGCAGTGACCGCGCGGGGTGGTTAACCTCTCAAGGCTGCGCCGCCGCCTGCCATCATAAACCTTTTTTCTCTCCGAATTGCACTCGCCGCCTAGTTCCGCCTTCGCCCAAATGGCCGCTCACGGCGCGCCGCCTGTCCGCCACACCACGCCGATTTATTTTAGCCGAAATCTACTAACACTCATTTCACTAATAATAATAAATATTATTTTCGAGTTTTATGAGCACTAATGGATACACACGGTGGTTTCACTCACGCAATCCGGTTGTTCCCTTTATCTAGGTGCTTTCTGGGGAAAAGACTGCTTGTTTTTCCAGGTTATAAATCACTTGTAATGCCGAATTACAATCAAATACTTCGCGCCATCTTTGTGTGAGACAGTAACATTCAACTCAAATCTATGCTACAAACGTTTGCTTGCAGGAAACAAAGACAATTCAAATTGGTTGTATTATGCCAATGTGTATTCAAAGCAAGTTTGCACAATGAGCAATGTGATTTAGATAATTATTTACCTTAGCTTATAAATTTTCAATTGAACAATAGCTTATCAAAATCACATTGGTTCATAAGAAATAGGGAAATTAAAGATTATGAGGAGATACAGAGAACAGTCAAGGAAGAGGTTAGGAACACCAGCAAGAGGTACAAAGAGAGGTTAAAAACCTTGCTTGATGATAACAAAGATGTGGCAAGACTAAAAAGACAGCACATTTTGAATATAGACCAAAGAACATAAAAAGAAAGAAATAGAACAAAGAAATTTTACCTATATATAAACATAAATCCATATTACAAGACAAATATATATGCACATATAAATACATTGTAATTACGATGACATTTAATGGAATGTCATCAACAAATTGATAACACTGGAACCCATCTGATTATGGCTTGACAGCCAATTGTAGATATATATAGAAAAAAAAATTGAATAAGGAAGAAGGTGCAAGATCATTGCATTCTGCAAATTACCTTCTTCACATAAATATTTTGCTCTTGTAAGGTGTATATATGTTTATCTGGAAGTTCTTAGAATCAACCGGACTGGGCAGAGACATTGAGAGTCTCAATGTCTCTCCCCGTCAGTCAGTCGGTTGATTTTGTCTCAATTTGAGACAAACGGCATAACAAAACACCAACAATGGTTGAAGCAGTGGGTAAATAGTACCAAGCCCCACACCCCAAATAATAATAGACATAAAGATTTAGGTTATTCATGATAATATGTCAATTAAAAGTAGAACGTGAGCACAAATGATACATTTAGGTTAGCCCTTTGTAATAGTTGAAACACCAGGAGAACCAACTTTTTGAACGAGTGATCCTTGGCTGGCAAGAACCTGAACAGCAGAACATGTTGAAATGAGCAATTTTTATCTTATTTCTCTATATTTGTAAATATGTTTCGGAGAAAAATGTTAATATTAATATACCTAACATCTTATATAAATTGAAAATGTGTAACATAATCACAAAAAATAAAAAAAATGTTGAACAAGAGCTCAGATCTGAAATGTGACTTTGAGATAACTTGCTGGCGACCGCATTCATTTCATAGGTCTAGTCGAATCATTCAGCAGAATACATGGTCGGAGAGTCACCGCCAGGCACTGTGTCAGAGATTTGCAGAGGGGCAGAAAATAACAAAAAAACTCCAAAAGGGTAATTGTACATTTTAAGGCTTGATTAAATATCAGTTTGGTGATTTACAAATGTGAACTAAATGAAAAACACTACTGGTAAATTGGTAACATGTTAAGGACCTTCACTGGGCCTGCCTGGGCTACAGCTCAACACTTGCAGCAGCAAGAAAAAACTATATCACAACAAACAGCTCGGAAATATACTTGTTGACGGAAAATTTGACTTGATTGAAAACTAAATTTGTTCTCAACACATAGGATGGGCCCCTCATGATTCTACCTATATAAATTGATAATTTGGAGAAGGTAGTAGTAGGAAGGCACTCACTCTCCGTAGGCGCCTTCGCCCAGCACCTGCGCCACGAGCCAGCCCTCCACGAACTCGGCGCCCGCCGCCATCGGCGCCGCTCCCACACCACGCCGCGCGCCGCGACCGCTGCCGACACCACACTTTTAAACGGCGTAATCGTTATAAATTTTACCAAATTACGCAAAAGTTGCAGATACAAAGATGAACTGTTGTCTGTTACGTTAAATTTAAACAAGTTCATGTAAATAGAGAGTCTCGAGGATTTTAAATGGCGGAAGGCACGTGGAGAGTAGTGAACAAAGCGAACGCCGAGCGCTGTCGTTGCAGAGTCGCGCCCGTCCGCCCGTTGCCGATGTTGCCTTAACGATAATCCCCGAACATTTTATCACCATCATAACGTACTGCAGAAATTAGAAGAAAATCCATGAAGTTATCTTTAGATTCTAGATAAAATTACTAACCTTTTCAATTTATAGGCACCATTTTGCCATTTTTCTCCATCTCCGTGTCTCTCCGTCCGCCTAGAAAGATAGTCGTTTTCGCAACGTTTTCGTTTCGTTCCGTTCGTTGGTAGGCAGCAATCACAGCACAGAGCAATATTTTTGGATCTTTCATTCCCGAATGAAAATACCTAAAACCTCAAAACGAAATTTACAAAACGATTCAGATTTTTTAATGATGATCATTAGTTAAAATTAGCGAAAGAAATGAAAAACTATTTGGATGATTGCAAGTTTTTAGGATGCAATCAAAAACCCAGGTTTATTAAACTTCACTTTGAAGATTTTGCGCCAACGAGGTTAAAAACTCAAAGCTCATCGTAGGTGGCGTTACTGTTGAGTGTTCCGTAAACCCGCCATATTGGTTCATTGTTTAGTTTGATGTGAGAGTAATTGTTAAAAATCATAGAAATGTATGCGACCTGGAGTGTAATTACGATTGAAGGAGGAACTGCGGAAACGGAAAGCCAAGACCATTGGCAAAAAAGTCTTATAAATCGAAAGGTAAATAATTAACAGGCATTATTTTGATTTGTAGGTTATGCTGTGTTCTTTTTATTTATTTCAATTTCTTTTTGTAGACTGGAGGCGTACGATGAAAATAACCTCATCGAAGTTGAAGACGAACTTGAGGATCATATTCCTGAAATTTCTACCATGGATAAGTTCAGAGATATTAATTCCAGCAATAATCTTCCACCACTCTATAAACTACACATTCAAGAGTTTACAGACAGGTAACAAACCATACATTCATGATTTCCTTATTGTTCCTTGTTATTTAATATTGCAGATAGAATTAGACATTTAATGACATACATGTTGTTTCAGATTTCAAGCAACACTGAACGGGAGATACACTACTGTATGAAAGTAGAAGCTAAATAACCGTCAGAGTTGTCTTTGAGGATAGTTATATTTATTTCCATGCGCAATGCAAAGCCCAAATGAAGAAGCTTCTTTATATCGTTCTGTTAAAAATGGATAATAGTGGCATCATGATAGTGGAGTCACTGTGAATGTGCAGCTGGAAAAGGAGTAGAAGCACACTGCAAGCATGTTTTTACAGTTCTCCATGGCATAGAAGATATGGTGCATACTAAAACTATAGTTTTGTACAAAATGTGCACAGAACAATTAATGACATTTAAAAAACCGAATAAAGTATTCTATAATTCCCCGATGCAATCCCATTTTACCAGGAAAATACAACGGACAATTATGAAGGATATGTCAAAATCCTAGCAGTTTCTCCTGTACTACTAGTAGTAAAATGGCTTATCTCCGAGTAATCAAACCTGCCAATCCATATGCTATTGAAATGGACCATGATTACTTGGAAATATTTTCTTATGCCTATGAGTATTACCTTTGTAAAATTTTTGTTAAACCTATTTTTAAACCACTAATTTTTAACAAATATCTGTATAAAAATTATGATTTTTGAATAAGACTGTAATAAAACAAAATGAATACCTATGTATAAATAGTTTTATTTTCTTATACCTATGAGTATTACATAATACACTCTAAAATTGCAGCATATATGACACACAAAATATGTTTTTGAAGCCAGAGGTGTATTATGAATTTCTGTAATCAGCATCACATTTATTTTAAGTTTGGACCCCGCTAGACCCAGGAGTATCAGTAAAAGAAGTTTCATTAGCATCACATTCATTTTGAGTTTGGATCCCGTTAGGTCCTGGAATTGGATCACCACGAGACGTTTCAATACACCGTTTCATGTAACTTCTTTTTAGCAATCGATCTGAGCGTTCTTGTGTGTGTAGTGGGTTAACAGATTTGATTTAATATAGAGGGCACATCACTTTTCTTTAATGTTCGGTATAAATTTTCATTGTCTGTTAATTATTTTTAATATAAATAAATAATAGGTCTAAAATGGGCAGCACATAACCTCGACCATTTACTGAATTTCCAATTTTTCCTTCGAAGAGCCTTTTCCCACAGTTTTCTTCATTTTATTTCTTTGGAAAATAAATGGATCCCCACATTTTTACAATCGATAGCTGCACAATGAGTCATATTTCGGAATTATTTAGAAAACAAAATATGATGTTTACAAAAATCTACAAAAATAGTATGGAAAATGACAGCTAGCTGTCAAATGTTTGGAACACACACAAAGCGACATCTGAAGTGAGCAAAAGGCAGTTTTTAACCCCACTACGATAGCGTCCACTTGGCTCGGTCGTGATCAGATCCAGGGGGAGTATTTAGTAAACCGTCAATTTTCATAGGCAACAGCGACATTTGGGTGATTGGTGGAAGAACTAAAATTAAAAAAAAAGTTTTTTATTTCTCTTTTGTCACTTCTCACTTGTTACTTCTCAAAATGTAAACCAGGCTATAATGAGACAGAAGTAACAAGTGAGAAGTGACAAGTGAGAAGTGAAACAACGGACAAATGAGAAGTGACAAATAACAAGTAGGTGCAAATTATGCAAATTTTTGGGGTTCCCTTAAAATTCACGAATTTTATTTTTAATCTTTTCTATCCATGTTTCTGGCTGTCGACTAGCGAGCAAAACGTCGCGCCTGAATGAGAGAGGTAATGTCTTGTTCCGAGTCTGAAGCTTTGTGTTATCTCGCTATCTCACTTTACATACATTTACATGACAAGCCGAGTAAAAAATATAGCAAACATGACGAGCCGCGAGTCAGGCTCGTCGGTGTTTAAAACCGCGGTTTTGCAGTGATACACCGGCGAGCTTTACCGCCGTGCCATAAAATCGCGGTCCTCGCTCGTCAGGGCATTTAAGGTAATACGTTTCGGTCCGCGCGGGAAATTCAAATTTTTTGGGGGTTTTTACAAATTGCATCCAAATCAAAATGGCAACAACAAATACAATATAATGTATATATATATATACTGAATAATCATCAAATAAATTATAAATATTGGCTCTTCAATAAGAATGTAAATAATGCACGTTTATAGGGAAAAAGATGCATCGTGGACATTCATAATACCTAAGAAGAGCTAATATTTATAATTTATTTGATGCGGACCGAAATGTACCACCTTAAGATCTTCTTGACTCAGAGACTGTATAGCGCGGTTTACATTTTGAGAAGTAACAAGTGAAAAGTCACAAATGAGAAGTGAAACAACTGACAATTGCCCCGCGCTACGCCCGCCTTCCCATCAGTCTTCGCGTTAGTTTTTGGAAATTCTCTAGTCAGAGAGTATTAGTTAAAATATTAAAATATTCCTTGATTGCTAGAAGTGAAGACCATTATGCGGTTCGAAAAGCAACGTGAACTAAACGCATTTGAAGCTGCTTAGCATTCTACTTGTCAGATGTGTAAACACCTACTTGTTATTTGTCACTTCCTTAGAGAAAGGATGAATAGAGGCGACACGGTAGGAGTGAGCGAGATGAGTAAATACAATATTCCCAAGGCCAAAAAGAGCTAGAGAAACATTTTTTGTCCTTATCGACGTATACTATTTTTTTGCTGGGCACAGTCGCTAACTGTGCCCAGCTAACGAGAGCGGTTTTCTATAATTCTCAAAATCTGAATTTTCAGGGTGAAAACAAGGTGAAAACTGTAATCTGTGATTGACTTTATGTGTTTTTGCGTTCATAGACTATGGTGCATTGTAGTGTTTTAGGCTGCTATAGCCGCAGTGAACGTAAAATCGACAACATAACCTTTCATTCGTAAGTACACTATTTAGACTTTATTTCGGCCCTAATTGATAAAAATGAATACAGATAATATTTATTAAGGCTCAAATGACGGCTTCAATGTACAGAAATAACGAAATAAAACGTAAATGTTCAAGAAAATAATCGTATTTTGTAGTATTATACACCCAAATTAAGTAGGTAAGTAAAATGAAGCCAGGCGGCCACTTTCCTGTGTCTCCTAAATTTAGTCGGGTACCACGCGTATTGGGGATACCAGCAATTTACTTGAATTTACCCATGCAATATTACCCACAATTGAGGTAAAATAGTGACAACTTAAATTAAAAATAATATCTATTTAAAACAAGCTTGTACAGACGAGAAACCCCCCCCACACATAGTTTTTAACCGACTTCAAAAAAAGAGGAGGTTCTAAGTTTCACTGTGTATTTTTTTTGTATGTCCGCCGATTACTCCGTCGATTTTTTACCGATTTTCTTAATCTTTTTTTTTTCGAAAGTGCATATCCCAACTTGGTCCCATTGTCACCAAATCAGGATCTGATGATGGGATCCCAGGTAAATCGAGGGCAACCCTCAGATTCTATAAGCATGTACAACGCGTTACTTATGTTTTCGTAAGCTATTTATTTATTTACGTCTGGAAGTCATCATCCCATGTTGGTGAGGTGATGATGGAAGGTACAACTCCTAAACGGATAGGAGTTAGAGCATAATTCTTTAAGTATTGTAGGTATGGATTAGACCATTTGTTTTTTTTTTCCATCATCACTTGTCACAAAGTCAGAATCTGATGATGGGATCCCAGATGATCGAGGGCAACTCTAAAATTTGATAGGCACGTACAATGTGTTACTTTACTTATGTTTTCGTAAGCTGTTCATGTATTTACGCCTGAATTCGTATCAATGTTAACAACAAACAAGTATAAATCGAAGTCTCAATATATTGATGATTATAAGAAAAAATACATCTCAAATCATCAATAGTCCTATTAGTTTATCGTATATAAAAATATAAAAAAAACATGGGGTAAATCATGGGGTAATATTCTCTTTTCTGGTAACACTACGTAATCAATGTACTTTGTTTCTCTCCCTTACGGGTATACGCCTGATGACAACTCTATTTATCCTTTCTCTAAGGTCACTTCTCATTTGTCCGTTGTTTCACTTCTCATTTGTCACTTCTCACTTGTTACTTCTGTCTCATTATAGCCCGGTTTACATTTTGAGAAGTAACAAGTGAGAAGGGCCTTGGAGTAAACACACTGCTGCAGTATTATCGCAGCAATGGAAGTAGATCGCAATATCGCATGCGGTCTACTGGCCGGTAAACGCTGCGTTCCTGCGATATTGCGGTAAGCGTTCCTATATGCGATATTACCGGCCGGTATTACCGCATGCAATATTGCGATATCTGTTTTCAGTACATTTTGTATTAGGATGGCCACACACCTGCGATAATAATAATAATCAGTCTTCTGTCGAAAAAATATCGGACGATAAAAACGCAGCTGTGTGCAAGGAATCGGCAGGCTTTTTACGTATCTTGCAAAAGCCACGCGATGGCGAAAATCGCGCAACAATGGCTCCAAAATCGCAAATTCCTATTACGTATCAGCAAAAACGAAGCCATAGCAAATTAGTGACAGTGCTGCCTCTACCGAACGATCAATGAATTAAAAAGTGTATTCATTGCATGCAAACTCTTTGACTTGTCAAATTTTTCGTATTACCTATGACTTTTGACAGCAGAGCGATAGCAATCAGTGAGCAATTTGGGATGTCAGAAATCCAATAACAAAAAAGGTTAAAGGTCGAAACGCACTTACACTGCGCGGCGCAGCGCTGCAGCGGAACTGCGCGGCATAGGCTAACCGCACTTGAGCGGCACTGCATTGGAGCGGCCCAATAATCTCTAACTTAAATTTTTTTCGGTATTGCTACCGATATGGGATCGCTTCTACCAAAGTGTATTTCCTTTTTTAGCGTTGATAATAATAATTTTCAATTAATCTCATTTACCGTACGTAACATGTATACGTAATAATAAACCTACCTACCAGACACAGATGCCGATCTTATTTTATTTACTGTTTATCCTTGTTTGGTTCATGTAATTTGGATAATCATACAATTCAGAATATCCACTCACAAAATTTATTTATTTATTTTCGTCCATCTTTTCTACCTAATTAAAACAATCATTCGTCGGAAAATAGAAACTGACAAGCAAAAATGCCGCGCCTCGGCAAAAGTTGCCTCCGAAGAATATTTTGCCGCGCCGCGCAGCGCAGCGCCGCTGCCGCTGTAGTGCTGTGTATTTTGCCGAGCAGCCCAAGTGCGTTTCGACCTTAGAGAAAGGATAAATAGAGTTGTCATCAGGCGTATACCCGTAAGGGAGAGAAACAAAGTACATTGATTACGTAGTGTTACCAGAAAAGAGAATATTACCCCATGATTTACCCCATGTTTTTTTTATATTTTTATATACGATAAACTAATAGGACTATTGATGATTTGCGATGTATTTTTTCTTATAATCATCAATATATTGAGACTTCGATTTATACTTGTTTGTTGTTAACATTGATACGAATTCAGGCGTAAATACATGAACAGCTTACGAAAACATAAGTAAAGTAACACATTGTACGTGCCTATCAAATTTTAGAGTTGCCCTCGATCATCTGGGATCCCATCATCAGATTCTGACTTTGTGACAAGTGATGATGGAAAAAAAAACAAATGGTCTAATCCATACCTACAATACTTAAAGAATTATGCTCTAACTCCTATCCGTTTAGGAGTTGTACCTTCCATCATCACCTCACCAACATGGGATGATGACTTCCAGACGTAAATAAATAAATAGCTTACGAAAACATAAGTAACGCGTTGTACATGCTTATAGAATCTGAGGGTTGCCCTCGATTTACCTGGGATCCCATCATCAGATCCTGATTTGGTGACAATGGGACCAAGTTGGGATATGCACTTTCGAAAAAAAAAAGATTAAGAAAATCGGTAAAAAATCGACGGAGTAATCGGCGGACATACAAAAAAAATACACAGTGAAACTTAGAACCTCCTCTTTTTTTGAAGTCGGTTAAAAACTATATGTGTGGGGGGGGGGGGTTTCTCGTCTGTACAAGCTTGTTTTAAATAGATATTATTTTTAATTTAAGTTGTCACTATTTTACCTCAATTGTGGGTAATATTGCATGGGTAAATTCAAGTAAATTGCTGGTATCCCCAATACGCGTGGTACCCGACTAAATTTAGGAGACACAGGAAAGTGGCCGCCTGGCTTCATTTTACTTACCTACTTAATTTGGGTGTATAATACTACAAAATACGATTATTTTCTTGAACATTTACGTTTTATTTCGTTATTTCTGTACATTGAAGCCGTCATTTGAGCCTTAATAAATATTATCTGTATTCATTTTTATCAATTAGGGCCGAAATAAAGTCTAAATAGTGTACTTACGAATGAAAGGTTATGTTGTCGATTTTACGTTCACTGCGGCTATTGCAGCCTAAAACACTACAATGCACCATAGTCTATGAACGCAAAAACACATAAAGTCAATCACAGATTACAGTTTTCACCTTGTTTTCACCCTGAAAATTCAGATTTTGAGAATTATAGAAAACCGCTCTCGTTAGCTGGGCACAGTTAGCGACTGTGCCCAGCAAAAAAATAGTATACGTCGATAAGGACAAAAAATGTTTCTCTAGCTCTTTTTGGCCTTGGGAATATTGTATTTACTCATCTCGCTCACTCCTACCGTGTCGCCTCTATTCATCCTTTCTCTAAGGTTTCGACCTTAAAATCTTTTTGATTGCTTCACCATCGCTACGAAATTTGAAAGTTTTTTTTTTTCCTTTTGTTGGCAATCAGACTTCAGGCGAAGATTCCATTGTGCCATCTTCAAGATATGCTTGTGAATGTTTTCATTTTTCTTTCATGTTTTGCTCGTGTAGGACGGGGAGGCGGTATGTATGAGGGATGATATGGAGTGTGCGGAACTTACGGGGATATTATGGCGGTTTATGGGGGATGGAATGAGTGAGGATAGTCTAAAGAAACTAGGATACATAGAACATATACAGGATAAAGGACTTTTTTCCTTTTCAAAAAAGGATAATAACTGAAACAAATAATAAAGAAAAGTTATCAGAAAGAAATATTATGGAAAGTAAGCATTTTATAAGAGATTTAGTATATGGAAAATCACAAAAAGGAAGAATACATACAGCATCACATGGCAAAATTTTTAATCAATGTTTTATACAATGGTAAAGACATATATTTTGCACAAACGAATAAAATATGATCAATATCACCCTCGCCCAAACCACAATCACAGAGTGGAGAGTTTTTTATGCCCAGCCTATTAATTAACAAAGCCAGAAACATGGATAGAAAAGATTAAAAATAAAATTCGTGAATTTTAAGGGAACCCCAAAAATTTGCATTAAGTCCCTTAATTTTGGCAGATTTACATTATCATAAGCGGTGGAAATATCTAAAAATGCAGCCACTACTGACTCGTTTTTACTAAAAGATAAGAGGACATCAGAAGTAAAAATACTATGATTTATCTGAAATACTTCTATCCTTACGAAAACCGTATTGGGAGCGGGCTAGGTACCCCTGATTTTCAAAGAGCCATTCCAGCCGATGTTTAATTAAATGTTCAGCAAGTTTCGCCAGTACAGTGACAAGGCCGATAGGTCGATATGACGTAGAAACTGAAGGGTCTTTGTGAGGCTTAAGAATAGGAATTATAATTTGATGTTTCCTTGAAGCGAAGACATGTCCAGAGTCTATGGCCAGATTTATTAAATTAAGCAAAAAAGATTGGGTGTGGAATGGTTTTGAATTAACAATGAAAGAATATGGTATACCATCGCTTCCAGGAGTAGAATCGGAAACTCTATTTAAGGTGATCCGTTTCGGTCCGCGCGGGAAATTCAAATTTTTTGGTGTTTTTTACAAATTGCATCTCAATCATTGATAGAATTTTCATGAAAATTGATTTGACGACAACAAATACAATATATCTATTGAATAATTATCATATAAATTATAAATATTGGCTCTTCTCATTATGAATGTGCATAATGCATGTTTATTGGGAAAAAGATGCATCGTGGACATTCATAATAAGAACAGCTAATATTTATAATTTATTTGATAATTATTCAGTAGATATATTGTATTTGCTGTCGTCAAATCAATTTTCACGAAAATTCTATCAATGATTGAGATGCAATTTGTAAAAAACCCCAAAAAAATTGAATTTCCCGCGCGGACCGAATCGGATCACCTTAAAACAAATTTTAGTTCTAGAAGTGAAAATGGACAGGTTAAATTACAATGTTGGTCTGGGTATACTGTAGGTGAGTGTGGCATTTGATTGAAATTGGGGACAAAAGCTGGAGCCAAATTATTGATAAAATTCTCAACCCAATCAAAAGAAAACGATGTAATTGACTGAGAAGCAGTAGCTGACCTAAACCGACGAATATTCTGCCAGATAAGAGTAGGAGAAGATTCAGGAGACAGCGTGGAACAAAAACGTGGCATCATTTAACAACAAAGATTAAAATCATCCAACAAGTCAACTAGGCCCACACCAAGTGGATCATCACTAGGGGCACCCCACAAAGAGTGATGGGCATTGAAGTCGCCTAAAATTTTAAAGGGGAGGGTAAAAATTTACGTAATAAGGGAATGAACGTTAGTGGATAGCCCGCTAATCTCGTCTGCGCATGCATTGTCGTACAAATTCTCTTCTACACCGTTTTAAGTTTTAAACATTGTTTCATCTTATTCTAATTCTTACAAAGACTTGGCATATGCCTTTTACGTAAGCTTTTTTTATGTATTTATTTATTACTTACGACTTGGCTGTATGGGCTCAAAGCCCCTTTGCCTGCCCTTAGGCGAAGAAACAAAAAAAAACCATTCATTACATTCATTGAATTCATTCAATGTCAAACGTTTCATTCAACAACGGAAGTATTTTGTTCGTTCGATTCGTTGTCATTGGGTTTACCCAACCCAAAGAAAAATACTTTTGTTGCAAAAACTTAGAACAATTGACTTTAGATTCGAATAAACACTTATTTAAAGATGGTTAGTACAGCCTATTGATGTAAAAAACTTGTTGATAAATTATATACGTGATTCGTAAATTGTATTTCTTTGTTCTAGGCAGGATACTCTGAAGACCAGTTGGCAGGTAAAGTATCTTTGATAAACCTTGTTTTCAATAATAGGTACCTAAATGAATAAGTACGAAGTCGGCGTCGCGGCCGCAGGGGCGCCGGCGCGGCCTCGAGCGCGGCGCGCAGCGTGTGCGTCTGCTAGGTGTGTCGCGCAATGAGTCATGTCAATCAACGTCTTTACCGAAAGCGGCGACTATTGCAAGCGCCCTAGTTTCCTTATTTGGTGGCATTTTAAGTAAGTCGCGCGGCCAGCGTGCGGCTGCAGCAGTCCGTCGCCGCGCATCCCGCGACATGTTCATGTGCGAGCCACCCGCCAAGCTGAAACTCTCCTCTGTGGAAGGTACGTGCCAGCGACGCTGCCCACACCATTCATTCACTAATAATAATTATACTCATATTATAATGTTCAATAATTTGCAAGTGTACAGCAAGTGTTGGTGCTGTGCATGACCTACTTTGTGTGCCACTGTATGTGTTGTAATGTCGTTGTGTGCAGAGTTCCAAGAGGCCTTCCAGCTGTTTGACTCGCGTGGGGATGGCAAGATCCATGTGGCGCAGATTGGAGATGCGCTGCGGGCCTTGGGACAGAACCCCACGGAATCTGATGTGAAGAAGTGCACACTCCACCTGAAACCTGATGAGAGGATATCATTTGAAGTTTTCCTGCCAATATATCAGGTCAACACAGTCACATCTTATGTCCACTGTCCCGAGTTGCAATTTTTTTTTATACCACAAAGGTGGCAAACAAGCTTACGGTCCGCCTGATGGTGAGCGGTCAACGCAGCCTATGGACGCTTGCAACACCGGGAGCATCACTCGCGCGTTGCCTTTGTAAGGTCAGGTGTTGAATTTGTAAGGTCAGGTGTAGCTGTCAGCCCTTGAATTCAGCTGACCTACTTCTGTCTATTCCTCTATTAGGTATTGTCCATTCTACAATAAATTTTTGTGCAATGGGGATATTTTCAATTCTCAATTTTTTTTATTACAATGCTGTTTTTTTTTTGTATTCTGCAAAAAAATATGTATGCTGTGTTGCAACAACAAGCCATTTTAATAAAAATTAATTAGACCTATTTGAGTAACTCTAAGTTTGACAGTCCACCTATTAATTTAATAACATTAAATCAAATTATTTATTCAGAGAGGCCTACACAGGCACCTTACCTAGTCACATACATCTTAATTAATTAATTCTAGTTTTATTAAATATATTTTTAAATACTCAATAACTGATGGAAGTGTGCATGTGATTGCAGGCCATATCGAAGGCGCGCAGCGGCGACACGGCCAACGACTTCATCGAGGGTCTGCGCCACTTCGACAAGGACGGCAACGGGTTCATCTCGTCGGCCGAGCTGCGGCACCTGCTCAGCACGCTCGGCGAGAAGCTCAGCGACGACGAGGTGGAGCAGCTGCTGCAAGGCCAGGAGGACTCGCAGGGCAACATCAACTACGAGAACTTCGTGCACCTCATCATGCAGGGCTGAGCGCCGCCGCCGCCTCGAGCACCAACGATTCCACAACTATTCCTTTTCTATGTATTCCAAATTTTTACTGCATTATTAATTATAATGACTAGTGTTAAGGATTATGTGTATTATATTATTTATGAGCGCCGCCGCAGTGCGCGTGCGCCACTCGCGGCGGGCCCGCCATTAAACGCGTTCAGCCACCGTGAGTAGGGCAACCATCGGGCTGATGGCTGAGCCGCCATAAGTGTGAGTGTGCCAGCGATGGCTCGGCTTCAAAATCAAACAATACTTTGTTCTGTAGGCCCTTCAATCAATATAATATGGCAATGTCGGTGATACGAGGAGTTTACCTCTCCAATGTCATTCAGATTTTCGATTAGGTACTACGATTTAACATTAGAGGTTTGGTTTGGCATTTAAAAGCCGTGCATATTTTTAACTAATGAAGCCCGCGCAACTTCGTTTGTGTGTATTTATTTATGCACAGCAGCGCTATCTACATATTTTTATTAAATCCTACCGGGAATCGCGTACTTTTCGGATAAAAAGTACCCAATGTGTTAATCCAAGATATCGGCTACCTATATGTATTATACAAAATATCATAAATATTGCCCAACTATTTGAGCGTGAAGAAGTAACAAACATACACATAACTTTCGCCTTTATCCATACTTCCATATCCATACTAATATTATAAATGGGAAAGTGTGTCTGTCTGTTTGTTTGTCCGTCTTTCACGGCAAAACGGCGCAACCAATTGACGTGATTCTTTTAGTGGAGAAAGTTGAAGCAAATACTATAGACGAGTAATACGCACAGCTCTTGACGTTTCTCATACAATGACTTGGCAACCTCCGTTCACCTCATGCCGCTAGGGGCGCTATAACATTTTGCATACAAAAGTTTTGAAATCGTTCACCTCATGCCGCCCTCATGCCGTAGGGGCGCTAGTGTCGCGTCTTGCCAGAAATCTTCCGAAGCTGTGCGTATTAGTCTTCTATAGTATTTGGTTGAAGGGATGGAGAGTGACATAGACTACTTTTTGTCTCTTTTTAACGCCACACTTCCCTAAAATGGGGGGTGGAAGTTAATATGGAGCATTCCGCAATTTTCAAGGTAGAAAGCTAAAAATTGGTATGCGGACTATTTCCGACTAACAAAAAAATCGTGCATTTTTTTTTAAATCTGCCCCAACCCTTTAAAAGAGGGAGTGAAATTTTGTATGGGACTTTTCGTAGTTTTCAAGGTAGAAAGCGAGGAGAGCCGTGTTACCCCGAATTTAACTTGTCTAAGCAGCCGATCATAATGATTTGTATACATATTGTAGAGTATACAGAGCGCAACATAGGCTAATTTTTACGCGGGCGAAGCCGCGGGCAACAGCTAGTCCATACTAATATTACTTATAAATGGGAAAGTGTGTGTGTCTGTTTGTTTGTCCGTCTTTCACGGCAAAGCGGCGCAACGAATTGACGTGATTCTTTAAGTGGAGATAAGTAGTTGAAGGAATGTAGAGTGGACTTAGGCTACTTTTTGTCTCTTAAATGGAAAAAGAACCTCAAAAAAAATCGTGCATCATTTTTTTTAAATCTGCCCCATCCCTTAGAGGGGGTGAAATTTTGTATGGGACTTTTCGCAGTTTTCAAGGTAGGAACCTAGGCAAACCGTGTTACCCCGAATTTAACGCGAGCAAAAGCTAGTAATATTAATATTGTCGTAGATTTATGATGAAATCGGGTTTTTGATCAGGTTAGGTTTTTGATTAAAAACCTGATTTCATCATAAACCTACGACATATAAGTACGAAAGGATAATATACTTATTAAGCTTTTCAGCCTTTTTAGGGTTACGTAGTAAACTACAAGGAACCCTTATAGTTTCGCCATGTCCGTCTGTCTGTCAGCGGTCTAGCGCCTAGACGCTTAATGCTAGAAAGCTATAATTTAGTAGGTACCTATTTAAAATTTGGAAAAAAAAATTGGGGAGCCTCCCCTACATGTAAAGTGGAAATGTTTTTTTTTCGCGCCTACCCCATGTTGTTTTGTATCCTTAGATGATAGATGATCTCTATTAAGACATTAAGGGTGTGGGAAGATCATTTTTCGATACAATGATCCGTTTCGGAATTATTTACATGTAACGTGTCAATTTTCGTTTTGCGCCCCCCTCCCCCGTCTATCTCCGAAAGTCTTATGTGTAATAGCCGACGAACTTAGGTATAACATATTTCTTTGATGAAAACTTACAAAACTACATTTGTAAGTTTTCACAACTCAACTGGACTCAACTGAAGGCAAGCAAAGCACAGCAAATACGGAACCCTACATTGTGCATGGCCCGACACGTACTTGGCTTGCCCGGCTTTTACTACTGCAGTCATCGAGATAATAATATACGTTACTTTTATATCTCGATGACTGCATTAAAACAATTCAAGTCAGCATTACTTTACGAACACCAATTAATTAAGGGTAGCCAAGTCAGACATGTCCGTGTAGTCCAGTGTTATGCACCAACTGAGAAATACAGCGATGAACAAGTCGAATCTTTAAAAGCTTTTATTTAACTTGACCTGTATGTATGTATGTATGTATGTATGTAAGTATGTATGTAAGTATGTATGTATGTATGTATGTAAGGGTGGAATCTTGGAACGTAAATTTGAACCACTTCCCGAAGACCGATTGAGCTGAAATATTGCTTAAAACTGTAGATCAGATGACAATACAATATTATGATAACAAAATCACGATACAGCCGTTTGTGTTCCGTTTTTCGTACAAAACCGTTCCGACCAAAAACCTATAGGGTACTTCCGGTTGTCCTAAAATCATGAAATTTGGCAAGAAGCAAGATGATGTAGCACAAGTACAGGAATAAATCTGAAAATCGTAAATTTGTTGCTACTTCTTCTTCTTTAAACAACCAATATAATGTGACCCTACCCTTGGTACATTTTACATTGGTACATGGCTCTTTTTATACCGGTTTTGAATTAAAATGTATTTTATCTATTACTAGCTTTTCCTCGCGGCTTCGCTCGCGTTAATTTTATGACATAGATCTCGTTTGACAACAAAACAACCCATAGCGCGACTTGTGGCGCCATCTGTTGGCCGATAGCATCCCATACAGCGCCCTCTATAGTAGAAAAAATATTTTCCCTTTGGATTGACATACTTTCACGGGTAAAAAGGTAGCCTACGTTGGGCTCTCAGTATATTTACAAATTTTCATAATGATCAACTGATTAGTCAAGCCGTGAAGGAATAACAAACAAACAAACTCACTTTCTCATTTATAATATTAGTATGATAGTATGACTAATATGATTATGGGAAGGAATCCTCATGCGCGAGTTCTACTTGCCCTTGGTCGGTATTTTATTTTTGATGGGTACATAAACCCGTTTAGTTTGTCGCAGGGTGACTGTAGTAAAATCAGGAAATTACATAGGTATTCAAATTGCTGGTGCTAGTTATAACAAATAAATTCATTAGACTAGTACCGCCTCTCGACAATAGGTGGCACTGCGAAACCTGTCCAGTGATAACTAAAAAGTAAAAAATAAATTAAAAGAAAAAAATATATATTTAAAAACAAGCTTTTATTTAATTGCGCTAAAAAGAATAAAATAAACTTTTCTTTTAAAACTTTAACTATCAACTTATAACGTTATTACACAATTTATATGACATAAAAGCTTGTCGCGAGATTTACCTGTTTAAGAAAACATAATTATCAAACTAACATTTACTCGTACTACGAGAGTAATTAAATCTCGCGACAAGCTTTTATGTCATATAAATTGTGTAATAACGTTATAAGTTGATAGTTAAAGTTTTAAAAGAAAAGTTTATTTTATTCTTTTTAGCGCAATTAACTTTTTACCCCAGAGGCAATGCTCGCCCTCGAGGACGACCTAGGCGACGATGGCACGATGACATTATGGACCTAGTTGGAGCCACATGGACACGCTTAGCTAAGGAAAGAGTTGGAGGAGGCCTATGCCCTAAAATGGGCTGTCCCACACAATTAAATAATAATTAGTAGTGATTAAACAATTGTATGGATTTGGGAAATAAATGGCTTATAATAATAATAAGTCAGACATTAGGCTAAAATATATTGACGACCTCCGTGGCGTAATGGTTACCACGCCAGACCGCCACGCAGGAGGAGGAGGGGTTCGAATCCCGGTCGGGTCATGATGAAAAACGAACTTTTTCTGATTGGCCTCGGGTCTTGGAAGTTTTCTATAAGGTCAGGTGGGGTAAGATAGACTTACTTGATTGTGAATTTACTAAATTGGGTTTTATGCACAAATTGTTTGACCTAGAGTTAAATAAAATATATAGGGATCTAAAATATAAATTAAGCTTTAAAATACGGGTACAATTTTAATGATCACCAGAATAAATGTTTATACCCTAAGACTAAGCACCAAATAACGGGCAAAAAAGGTAACTCTATTATAAACTAAACTCGACCCAAACCGAGGGCACTAAAGTAAAATGTTATAAGATCCAAAATAAATAAAGAGACGTCAGAATAATTTTACGTTTTGTTATATAATCTTTTTGACCCGTATTGGTCGTGGTCCACCTGCGTGGTTTGCCAAAATGGATAAATGATGCCAAATATTGTATTATTAAATCAGTATCATTAATACCAAAAACTACAGTCTACTTTGCTATAATGTAATCAAATTATTGTACCTAAATCCAAAATATATTATTGTCAAGCTATATAAGATTAATTTGTACTTAAGAATAATTAACGGCACAAACAATTATATATAATTAGTTTTTTCAGTGATTGACCGCAAGAAAAAATGCCCGTGGTCCACCCAGGTGTACCACGCAGGTGGACCACGACCAATACGGGTTTCTGTGTTTGTGCCGTTAATTATTCTTAAGTACAAATTAATCTTATAAGTGCATTATAAAACTTCATTTTACTTTTGATTTTCCCACAAATGATTCGTTTTATTACCTAACATACATACAGTCATTATGTGTTGCGTAATTAAGAATGGAATATGCATTTAACTACTTTAACATATTTTAAATAAATTCATAAAGCAATAAACAAGTAACTTGTATTTGGGGTAAGCAATATTATGTTTGGTATTTAAAAAAAATACGATCGACCGTTTAGTTTTTTGTCTCAGTAAAGATGACTAAATGAAAGTCATAAAATAAAATATTGGTAGGTAACATCTGTTTAGCGACAATATAAAATATTTGGTCTGAACTTTACCTAAACGGTGTTTACATATTTTTATAAAAGATAAATTAGCTTCATTTCTACAATACTTTATAAAACACAATTTGGTGACCATTTATCCGTTTTGGCCATGTTTTGGCAGCCATTTTGAATTTATTGGTAGTAATATGAGTGCATTTCTGGTAGCATTTTAACATAAGCCTTACAATACTATGAAGTTTTTGCCACAAAATTCATTAAAAACTAATAATAAAGTAATAATAAGAAAAATGTAAAACCTGTAAACTGTAAAACCAATCGGGGTATGACTATCAGTTAGTTTTTTGTTGTTTAAATGTTTGCTTTAGACATTTTTTCAAAAATAGGCCCTCTAAACCATCTGAAAACCATTAAGAAACAGCGAAAAAAAAAAGTTGGTTCAACAGGAATACCTACTTATTTTGGATAGCACAACTAAGGACAACTTAGTTGTGCGAACAGGATTTTTTTTTGCGAATTGTTCCTGTTGGACGAACTAGTTGTGCGTAATAGTTGGTCCAACAGGAAATGGTGCACAAACGTATCTGGTGCAGCAACTAAGCGGATTGATTACAACAACCAGCAGACAACGATCCCGACGAACAGCACTCCTCCGGCGACCAGTCTGACCCCAGGCGACCAACAGTACCAACACTACCCATCTACGCACGTCCGATGCGGCGAACAAGTCCCAGTCGGTCACTCATCGACTTGATACAGTTCCTGAGAGGCGCCAGTATGTTCAATTTACCAAATGAACATGAAGAACGCAACGCTGCAATTCTTTATCTAGCACAACTCACCTGCTGCGCTGCACTTTACACACATGAGACACATACAAATAGATTGCAAATATTATACACACAGATATATTTTTTTTGTATAAATAGAATAAATAATTAATAGTCTTCACTTCGGATTGCTGTTTCAATCAACACCGAACTTGGTGTACCTCTCGCTGTGGCCAAGACACCCTTAGCCGTCAGTACGATCGGTTGCATGAGTCTAAGGTAGAGTATAGGGTCGTCAGGGGAAACACTGCGACTTTATACAAAAGGCTAGATTGCTCTTTTCGGGCTAAAGCATGAAATTTTACGTAGGTAATAAGGGTGCCGGTTCCAAACCAGTCCGGACGGAACCGAAAACTTCGGTACTGAAGTGTACCGCTGCCTACTGCATGCCTTGGCGAGCGACCTCGCGCCACTCGCGCTCGCGCCGCGGTGTCGGGTGACGAGTGTGGGCAATGCGGGCATCGTATCGAAACACGTAGGTTGTGGCTCGCGGCGAACTAATAGACCTATGATTATGGCATAGAATTAACAATGAATGAGTATAGGTACGTACGTACGTACGTAACCTATACTCAATCATGTCGTAGGATAATTAGAGAAAACGGATCTTTGCCCATATGCCATATGTATGATACCTAGTTCTAGGACGATAGGACTACCTAATAACTGTACAATAGTATAGGAATCTTATAAAGAGCATACTTATTTTTCTGTGTTATTGGCAAAAAAAAAACAGTTTTATAAACATCAGCTTACACTGTTTGGTTAATATTTTTGTTAAAATATTTATGCGCATAACATCTATTCTTTCTTATTGGTCACACACAACCAACATGTCTCTTCATTCTTGTAATTCATTCTATAACAATGACAAAGCAATTTTAATAAAGTACCTAGGTACCTATTATTTTGATCAAATAAATAAAGAATTTTACAGTGAAAGAATTTTTCTAATCGGTCCTATAGTTTCAAAGTCTAATCCATGGAAAAAAACAATCAAATCTTTCTATCTACTTAGATAAATTGTGTTTAAAATATCAGAAGGTGCACTCATGCACTGCCGAGAGGCGATTACCGAGACATTGGGGTGGAACGTGCCTTAGCCAGACAATCGCCTGCAGCTCGTCTGTTATTTTACGCCAACGAAGTTTCTTTTAATTTTCCATATTTAAGGAACTATACAAATTAGCCTTGAATACCATTATACTTACACGGAAAATGAGATCTTTAAACGTCAGAAGGCAGCTGGGGGGGACGTGAGGTACAGACTGAAGAAAGAAGTGGAAGCAGCGGTCGACGTCGGCAATCAAGCCTATGATTAGCGACCGTGCGGAATGAAAAGGCATTGAAATAAGAGGCGCTTCCTTCTGGCCCCGACGACGGGCGGCACTCGGCGTCCCGGCGGCGCCCACGACGCACGCCCGGTGACATGCGCGCGCGCACAGCGTCCCCCGCGCTAGTGGTGTTGGCGGCGCTGGCGGCGGCGCGCGGCGCGCTGCTGCCGCTGGAGGCTGAGCGGCTGCGCGCCAGCGTCGGCGGCTTCGCGGTCATGAACTGCCACCTTGACTTCCCCTTCGGCAACGAAATACCCTACCACCTACAGTGGGACAAAGACGTAAGCTATCCCGCAGCCCTGTGCATTTTGGATCGAGAAGCCGACGTCCGTGAGTACCTACCCGCGCCGCGCCGCGGCGGCCCACGCCCGAAGCACAACCCGCGGATGGTATTCGGATAAAGATTTGCTCAAGGCTGTAAATAGGGTAGTGGTCTATGTTGGCATTGTATCTCGACGCGATATTAGTCTAGTAGTAACGCACGCCGTGAATTACGTGCATGAAGGCGGCGCGGCGGACGCGAAAGTAACGCGCCTTCTTCCGTTTTGTGTCGGGAAGTCGGGAGTCGGGTCCCTGAGTTCCCTCTAATCTAATATGGTTGAACACAGCGATGGCCGGCTCTCGCGTCAACTCGTGAACGGGTGCCGCCTACGCGCCTGGGGGTCTGCTTATTTTTATCGGTACTGATTATTTTTATTTCTTTTATTTTATTATTAACACAACATTATTTTTGATACGACACTTCGCAGATTTTGCACACCTACGTGTAATATTTTTTTTTGTAAAAATTAAAAAAAAAGAGAAAATATTGAATGGACAAAAAAGGCCGTAACCGGTTTCCTTTCGCCATTTCTTTTACCGGTGGTCATTTTGATTTGTATCCGAAATGGTGCAGGTAGTTTATAGAGTACCTACTTACCTAGCTTATTTTTTTTAATATTTACAGAATATATCTAATCAAAATTCAAAAAAATTCAAAACTTTTATTCAGAGAATAGGTTTTCACAAACACGTTCTCTTGTCAGAGTATACAGTAATAAATGATTTGTATAAATTAATCTACTCTATAAACTACTACCATTTCGGAAACAAAAGCAAAATGACCACTGGTAAAAAGAAATGGCGAAAGAAAACCAGTTACGGCCTTTTTTGTCATTTAAAAAATATATCGTACTTTTCTTTTTCTTTTCTTTTTCAACATAAAATTTAAAACTAGGTACATACATACAACATTACGTACGCGGAATTGCGGAATGTCAATAAATAGTGCCATTAATTTGTCTCAACATAAAATTAAATCTAAAATTTATAATGCTAAGTCGGTGTTAAAGATAGGAGCAGACCGCCCGCAAGGCAGCAACCGTTCTCGTGTATTTTCGAGTTGACGTGAAAGTCGGCCTTCCAGCCTCCATTACTGGGCTCACCATCACGATATTATGAACAATATTGTAGGGAACAACAGTAACCCGACCCCCAACGCCACCGCCAGTTTGGACAATTTGCGAGCATGACATGCACGTACACATTAACATCCTTGTCATATAAAAATTATATTAAATGTAAATAATATGAAAAACAGCACCACTTAGATGACACTACGACGTACATGTTACAATATTGAACACAAATTTTATTCATGTAGTTTATTGAACATTGACTGGCTTTTCACGACAAGTTTTAGCATTTCACCTTCGCAAGGGGGCCAGGGATTCCTTTCATTTAGATACTCGTTGATAGTATAGTACGCTTTGCTGGTTAAGAATTTTTTTACATTTAATTTAAATCTATAATTGGGCAAGTTTTTAATATATTCTGGAATTTTATTATACATATGCAAACTTTGGATCATAAATGACTTGCCCGCTTTCCTAAGCCTGAATTTAGGAACAGCTAATTTATTTCTGTTACGCGTATTAAAATTATGAATATCGGACACCTGGTTATAGTCATGAATGTTTTTACGAACAAACATAATGCTGTCAAGAATGCACTGTGATGCCACCGTGAGAATATTAGTGCTTTTGAAGAACTCGCGAAGTGATTCACGGTAACCTAATTTATAAATAAAACGCACTACACGCTTTTGCAGCACGAAAATCGTCTCTATATCCGCTGCTTTACCCCAGAGTAAAATGCCGAGTAAAAGAATTAATTTGATCATCAAATAACTATTTACTTTATTGTGATCAATACTCTTAGGAGAGGTGTGTGAGCGCGAAAGAATCAAACAAAGGAATAAGGAATTAGTACAATGTTATTCCCTTTATACTTAAAGTTTAAATAAAAAAAACTATTCATCAACGCTAGCGATAATAAAAGAGAAAGACTTACATTACAAACTGTAAGCTAAAACGAGAAAGATTTATTTTGAAGTGGTTACACATTCCAACACGCCCCCTCAAAAATAAATCCATTTTAAATGAGAATATTATTAAAAGTTCTTTTTACAATATCAAAATCACACACCTTCCTTTATCTAGGGCACAATTAACATGGTCCAACATTTGTTGCGCAGGATTAGCAAAAACCCAGAAAACCTAATCAGACCACTTCATCTTAAAATGTACTTCTACAATTTTACTATTGTATTCTAAGTTTATGTACACTATAATTATGTGCTACTCTTACACATATCGTACTACTATACATATACGACCAATCCAAGTTTCTCCCTCATCTCGGAAAAACGCGCGGTTGCTAATGATTTTGTTAACATATCAGCCAACTGGTTACCTGTGGATATATAAATCATTTTAATCACATTTTTCTCCACCTGTTCTCTCAAAAATGATATTTAATATCAATATGTTTGGATCTCTTGTGACTTGTAGGGTTAATTGCAATGCTTATACAACCATTATTATCCTCATAAATAGGAATCGCATTTGGTAGTTCAATGTTTATGCTGTTTAATAACGACTTTAACCAAAGTGCTTCCCTCACGGCTTCATACAGAGCCATGTACTCAGCTTCAGTAGACGAAGCTGCAACTGTTAATTGTTTCTTCGTTTGCCAGCATATTGTGCATTGTTCGAATAATTTAAACAAATAACCCGTAGTACTTTTCCTATCTAAATTATTACTTCCCCAATCGGAATCAACAAACCCGCTTAAAATATTATTGTTATCGTTCCGAGTATAAGTTAGTTTCAAATCAATTGACCCTTTTAGGTAACGTAACAACCTCTTCAAATGTACCCAAAGTGAAACGTTGTTTTTGAGAGGCCTGTGAGCGAACCTACTCAAGAGGTTAACAGAAAAACTTAAATCGGGGCGAGTGCATAACATGATATACATCAAGCACCCGATGACATTTTTACAAGGGGCCTCGGTTATTTCACTATTATTCAACGACTCATAATCTACTTTGTTTTCTAATGGTGTACTAACTGAGTTACATTCACTCATATTAAATTTTTCCAAAACTGATTTTATATACAGTTTCTGATCCAATGTTACTTTGTTCTTTGACCTTTCAACTTTTATTCCCAAGAAACATTTTATTTCTTTTAGGTCTACCATTTTGAACTTTTTCATTAAATAGTTTTTAAAGCTATTCATGGTAGTTATATTTGCAGTTGAAATTACCAGATCATCTACATAGAGAACAACATAAATATTTTTATGAATATCACCTTCATCTAAGATATAAATGCATCTATCAGCTGATGAATTACGAAAACCCTTTTCAATCAAAGCTTGTTCAAATGTTTTGAACCAACAGCGTGCAGATTGTTTCAAACCATATATAGCTTTGTTTAATTTGCAGACTAAATTATCCGCATTTGTAATTCCTTTAGGAATTGTCATGTAAATTTCGTCTTCTAATTTTCCATTCAAAAATGCTGTTTTAACGTCCATATGGTGGACAAGCAAGTTAAATTGATTTGAAATGGCTAAAATTAATCTGAAACTTGAAATTCTTGCAACTGGTGCAAAAGTTTCATTATAATCTATCAAATATTCTTGACTAAAACCGCGAGCTACCAAACGCGCTTTGTATTTTAAAGGTTTTCCAAACTCATCATTTTTAATTGTAAATATCCATTTGCAGTTGACAATATTTCTGTTTACAGGTTTTGATACTAATGTCCAGGTTTCATTTTCATTAAGAGAATTAATTTCCTCTTTTATAGCTTGTTCCCACAAAGCCTTGTCATCCCTGGTTTTTATTTCTTGAAACGAATTAGGTAATTTGTATATTAGAGATTGAGCAGATAATAAACAGTTAACAGAAATATCGTCCTCTTCATAGGATACAGGGGGTAAATTTTTAATCCTTTCACTCCTTCTTAGATCATGACGTGAAGTTTGTTCACTTCGAGATGTAGTCAATCTATTTTGAAATGAAGAACAACCTGGGTACACATCTGCTTCAGTTACAGATTTATTAGGTAACTGACTTAATGAGGTATTTTCAATGTCTGTTCGTTTCCAGTCATGATTACTGCACAACTTTTTATTAGAAGTAGTAACAGACTTGTCAGAGTTTTCAACATCATTTTTGGAATTTTCACTTATAATTCCTTCAGACTTCAAAAGTCTGGTTGATAAGAAACTAATCTCATCCACTATCACGTCTCTGACTTTTATAAACTTTTCGTCTACCACATCCCACACCTTTAAACTATTAGGTTCATAGCCAACCATAATACCTTTTGACGATTTTTCATCAAATTTGCCTTTTCTATTTTTATTATGAAAATAAACGGTTAACCCGAAAACCTTTAAATATTTCAGTTGCGGCTTTTTATTATGCCACAATTGAAACGGTGTGTTTGCTGATTTCAGTGCTTTAGTAGAGCTGACATTTATTAAATACGTAGCAGTAAGTACAGCCTCACCCCAGAACGTTTTGTCTAACTTTGCACCAGACACCATGGCACGACTTCGTTCTGTTATTGTCCTTATCATTCTCTCTGCAATACCATTTAAAGCAGGAGTATATGGCACTGTTAAATGGTAGCTAATACCTTTTTGCACACAGTATTCTTTCATTTCATTTAATAGATATTCACCTCCATTATCACAAAACAAATTGACTACTCTCAAATTAAAATGAGCTTCATTTTTACCAACATAATCTCGAAAAGTAACAAAAACATCTGATTTACGAGCTATTAAGTGTGTTGCACAGTAATGCGTGAACTCATCGACAAAAATAACGAAATAGTTTTTGCCGTCAAGGGTTGAAGGACTGATGGGACCACATACGTCTGTATGCACATTAAATAAAGGTCGTTCTATGATTTTTGATTTTGTTTTATTAAATAGCAAACATGCTTGTTTTCCATTTATACAAGCTTCGCATAATGTCTTCTTTGGCCAAATATTATTTAGTTTTTCAATATCAGAAAACATTTGCTTATTTTTAATTTCTAAAAATTTATATTTGCCAATATGACCAAGTTTTTGATGCCATAATTCGTATTTCATATTTGTGACCTTATTCGATGTACAGCCAGTACTATAAGCATATTTATTAAGCATAAATTTAATGCCAATTAAATTGTTCAAAGACTCACCCTTTGTTACCGTCTTACCACCATCATTGATTTGCACTCCACCGTTTTTATAAAAAACGATAGTCATACCAGCCTTCTGCAACTTATTTACTGAGAGCAAATTATAAGGAATTTCGGAACAGAAAAGGACACCTGTAGAATTCCCTTCATGCCCGTGTTGCTAATAACTGGTAGGTTGCCTTTCTTCGTCGCTTGTATAAATGTTCCATTATTTGCAACAGAAATTTTAATGGGAGTTACCAGGTTCACGAAACTTTGTGCTAGATTTTCGCTATTTATTTTATGATCTGAAGCTCCAGAGTACAAAACAAAAGTAATACCATCTTGGTTTTGAATGTTATTTCCGACCATAAAAGCAAATCCGGATACATTCTGTTGTGGTTCTGCAAGATTGACTGTTTTTATATTTCTATTGTTTTCATGATTTTTATTCTGACGTATTTTATTGTAGAAACAGTTCTTTTGAATATGTCCCTTCCTTCCACAAAAATGACATTTAATATTTTTTGAATTTATTTTTCAAATTGAATGACGATTTATTAATCTGTCCTCTTTTGCCAGTGTAAGATTTTAAAGTTTCAGCTTGCAAAACTTTCAAACTTGTGTTCATTTCTCAATTTTATTTCCTGGTCAAGTAATCTTGTCTTAACAAAGGTTAAAGTAAGATTATCCTCAGCAAGCGTTTCAATTGCTGTTATCACTCCATCATAGCCTTTGGGTAGAGTCATAAAAAGACGAGTTATTTTATCCGCCTCATCTAGAATTGCACCTGCAGCCATTAATTCGCAAATCAGCGAATCAAAAATGTAAAAATGTTTTAAGAGGGTGTCTTCTTCGAATTTTAGGTTTAATAGTTGTTTCCGTAAAGCCAGTTGTGTGGCAATACTTTTTCTTTCATATTTGGAATCAAGCTTTTTAAACAATTCCTTAGGCGTACTATCTTCACTAGTTAATACCAACAGTGAATCTGCCAGATATTCAATTGTAGTATTTTTAGCAACTTTTTGTTTATTAACCCATTCTTCGTATGCTTCCACCGGAGGTTCACTATCTATCACATCGAGCACACCGAGTTCGTTTAATAAATTACGTACTCTAAATTTCCACACACTATACTTGTCCCCATCAAACTGCTTTATATTACGTTTCATTTTATTGTCCATTTTTATTTATCACTAAAAATATTTTCATGTGACTTAAAAGTTCACTTTTGCTTAAAATTTTAAGCACTAAAAAGTATTTCAATTATACTTATAATTACACTTATTTTATAATTTATAAAGTTTACTTTTCACTTATTTTAATTACTTAATAAAGTTCAATTGCACTGGGCCCATAACCTATTGGGCAGTGGTTATGAATAAAAGAATTAATTTGATCATCAAATAACTATTTACTTTATTGTGATCAATACTCTTAGGAGAGGTGTGTGAGCGCGAAAGAATCAAACAAAGGAATAGGGAATTAGTACAATGTTATTCCCTTTATACTTAAAGTTTAAATAAAAAAAACTATTCATCAACGCTAGCGATAATGAAAGAGAAAGACTTACATTACAAACTGTAAGCTAAAACGAGAAAGATTTATTTTGAAGTGGTTACACATTCCAACAGTAAGGAACCTACATTCCAAATTTGAAATCTCTAGACCCAGCGGTTCGGGCTGTGCGTTAATATCCGGTCCGATCAGGTCCGGTCGATCCGGTCCGGTCCGGTCCTTATAAGGACCCTACATGTCAAATTTGGCATCTCTAGACCCAGCGGTTTGGGCTGTGCGTCCCCTCGCAACTTCGTATGTGTATATCTCGCTTTTCCGTGGGAATTTTGAAAAATCCTTTCTTAATACATCCCTAGACGTCGTAAGGAACTTACATGCCAAATTTGTAATCTCTAGACCCAGCGGTTTGGGCTGTGCGTTGATATATCCTCGCAACTTCGTTTGCGTATATCTCGGTTTCCCGTAGGAATTTTGAAAAATCCTTTTTTCTTACACCCCTAGACGTCGTAACGTAAGGAACCTACAGTCCAAATTTGAAATCTCTAGACCCACTGGTTTGGGCTGTGCGTTGATAGTATAGTTAAGTCTGTCAGTCAGTCAGTCAGGACTTTGAATTTTATCTATGAAAAAAAATCCGGTTCGGTCCGGTTCGATCCGGTGCGGCACGGCCCGGTACGGTGCGGTTCCTTCCAGACCGATCAGGTCTGATCCGGTCCGGTCCGGTCCGGTCGGTCTGGACCTTATAAGGACCCTACATGTCAAATTTGGCATCTCTAGTCCCAGCGGTTTGGGCTGTGCGTCCCCTCGCAACTTCGTATGCGTATATCGCGCTTTCCCGTGGCAATTTTGAAAAATCGTTTCTTAGTACATCCCTAGACGTCGTAAGGAACCTACATGCCAAATTTGATATACCCTCGCAACTTCGTTTGCGTATATCTCGGTTTCCCGTGGGAATTTTGAAATATCCTTTCTTAGTACACCCCTAGACGTCGCCGTCGTAAGGAACCTACAGTCCAAATTTGGAATCTCTAGACCCACCGGTTTGGGCTGTGCGTTGATATATGGTTAAGTCAGTCAGGACTTTGAATTTTATATATAGTCCGGTCCGATCAGGTCCAGCCGGTCGGGTCCGGTCCGATCGGTCCGGTCCTGATAAGGAACCTACATACCAATTAGCATAATTATATTTCTTCAGAAAAAAAATCCGCACGGTCCGGTATGGTGCGGTTCACAAACTTAATCAGGGTGCTTAGGGAAAAGACATACTTAAAGTCCTGGCGTCTAAGAGGCGAGCCAGAGGGAGGGGAGGGTGACAAAGGTTCCAATTTTAGGTTTTTCGCTTATATCTCAAAAACGGTAGGTACGCTAAGCTAGGAAATATAAAATTCAAGCCAACAGAAGGAGGCCTCATCACTGTTCCAAACCGTGTAATTTGAAAACGGATGGGAATATGGAAAAAATATGGAAAAAAAAATTACGGCATGCAGTTATTAAAATAGCGTTTAATAGCTGGAGCCGATACATTGAAGATGTCCAAATCATGACAAATATTACTTATTATAGAATTTTATAAGCCGTTTTTGAGAAATTAGTGAAAACCAATTGTCACCCCACGGTTCCACATCAAGTGTGCCAGATCTTCGATTTTTTTATGTTATTAGAAAATGCTTATCATGCTGATCAACTTTTCCTTAGGCGCTATATTTGTATCTCTTATAGTTTAGCTTCGCTGCTAGGGTTCCACATTAGGTATTCCGATCTTCAAAATAAATTATAGCCTATATGTTGCCGAGGACCAACAGCTATATAACAAAAAAGTTTCATCAAAATCCGTAAAAGTCGCCTAGGATCCATCGATGGATCAAATAATGGGTCCAAGTGGAATGAGGGGTTTTTGCGTGAAAAGCGGACCTACAGACAGACAACAATTTCAAAAAATGTCATTTTCGCCATCTGTTACCTTATAAAAGACCCCTGGCTGGATAGATTGTAAAACTATCCCTGTACCAAAGCACATACCAAACAAGCAATTCTGTTCAGCCGTTTTTGCGTGAACATCCATACGTCACACAAATTCAGCACTACCTACTCCTAGGTCGAGTTCCAGGGTTTGGGTTAGCGATGATCAGTTTATCAGGATTTTGAGTTTTAGTTTAGATTGTCGTACTTCTCATGGGAACCCATGGGAATTTAGAACATGGACATCTTCTCTACAGGATATAGGGAACGTTATTTTGGTCTCGAAAGAATCCCATATAAAAAATCTCCCCTTACTTGGTTCTTGGTTCATCATGGGTTTGGGTTGGGTCATGATTTTGAATTTCTTACTTTTTAAGGAGAACTCGTTATATAGGTATTACTGTTAAACTACAAAACTTTTTACGAAAAAACTTTTTTTTCATTTGTTTGGGAATCTTTCTTGTAAATAGAGTGAGAGTTGCGTTTTTTGTTTTGTTTCCAAAATATTATAAAACTAGTCACAAGTAGGCAGGTACATGTCTAAGCCTAATTGACCATTAAGTGCTTAGTAGTTGTACGTGCGCCCACGCGCCGCTGCGGCCGGCAGCTGTATTGTCGTTTGTCGTAATGACCATAATGCAAGTAGGTTAGATAAAGCGATGACGCGACGCGCCGCCCGCGGCCCAGCCCCGCGCATTGTGCGCGCACGCCGAGGACGCAGCCGCACTATTCAATGCGCGTCCTGCAACCCGGGTACCTACCTACTCACGAAACCACGAGAACATCCTATAATCTAACCATCTATCTGAGCGGGCGCCGACTTGCTTCAAGTTGGAGACGTCAGGGCAAACTTCTTTTTGCAGCATTCGATTAGTTAGAAGCTTAGAACATGTTGACCTGAATTAGCAAACGAGTACGGAGAGGCCGGCCACCGTCGGCCCGCGCGGCCGCGCATCGCGAATCTGGGCGCACGCAAACGTCGGTGACGTTTGCGTGCGCCCAGAGTCGCGTACTCAATGACCCGGGGATAGTCATCCCCGGAGTTGAATCCCGGGCAAGGAGTTATACTCGAGGCCCGCACGCGCCGTATGGCGCATGGCACCTGATTAGATTACAATTCCCATGCGAAAGCATCGCACCGGCCGCGCGTGTTCACTATTCTAGCACCCTGTATAATTCACATCGCTTTTGTGTACAAGTACAAGCTACTGCTGACCTCGGGCGGGCCGGGAGCGGCCCGCATTTGGTCGCGGCGCGGCTTAGTCCCACTGTCACAGGCCTATACGTAGAACTGCCAGCTTCAAAACACAGAATGACTGCTAAAGGGGTACATACAACGGAATCGCGGCTACTACGCGTACGCTGTGGCTAGCATGATTATGTGTCCACAAGTACGCGACGCGGCTAGTGCAGCGTGTCGCGCCGCCGCGCCGCGTGCCGCCTGTCTCACGCGCGGTAATTACGAGTAACGAATACAATATAACACCTCACAATTGCCGCCTTCCTGTGGATTACGTCGAGACTGCGCCCGCACGGGACGGGCCAGGGGCACTACGCCGCACCTACTTGTCTTGCTTGACGGACTAATAGGATTAAAAATTGAATGCTAAGACTTGTTGCTTACTGTGAATACTGGTAGGTAGATATTAATTAATATTCTGTGTGGTTTCCGCTAGGGTTGTCAACCGTACCTTTTCTAAAATCTGAAATAGAGTGTTGTATTCCTTTTCATGTACCGTGTACTATAAACTTCAACGCCAAAATAACCTTGTATGCGAGTTAATGATTTGACCATAGCGCTATTTGGATCAACGTCCCGCGTTTGTATGTATCTGGATCTGTATTTTATTTATTCTTATAAATGTACATACTTATACATTGTAACAAAGGGTGGAAGAAAAAATTGCTAAATGACAAAAAAGGCCGTAACCGGGTTTCTTTCGCCGTTTCTTTTACCGGTGGCCATTTTGCTTGTGTCCGAAATACTGGTAGTTTATAACGTAGTTTATTTTCTTTAAACATAAATATAAAAGTTGTAAATGACAAGAAAAAGTGTCTGTGAAGGTCTAATTTCTTAAATAAACGATTTGATTTCATTTCATTGCAAAGTTGCATTTTTGCAATGTGAAACGCTCTATAGCGAACGCGCCGGGCGGCGAATTTACGAGTTAGTATCATATGAGATCATATCGGTGCAAAGGCTATACTATTTGAGTCACGAGTCAGACTCTAATAGATGAGCTTTTGTTTATGCATATTATTCGACAATACCTAATCTATCTCAGTAAAAAAAAAATACTCAAATAGATTTTTGTTTTGATACTTTAAAAGAAAATGCACGTAAAATCTCTAGTACTATTCACTCAAATAGATAAGCGGAAAATAGGAGACAACGCATTGATTGAACCTTTTAAGAAAAATTCGCGCCTCACTCGCTTCGCTCGGCGGTGTTATGATCACAAGATAACCTTAACCTAACCCACCAATATTCAGACAGACATTGGTGGGTTAGAGTGAGACGCGGATTTTTCTTACGATTCCACGTTGTGGCCATCTTAAAACTAAACCAGTCGAGGATTTTGCCATTAGTTTTATCATAAAACTAACCCAGTCTAGGTTTTTGATGAAAAAACTGGATATTTACAGGTTCATATTCATATTCATTTATTTATTGCTTCATGTGGTAAATACAATTTGGTCTTATATCTAAAAGTAGCTCGTTGACATGAGCCTGCAAGGTTTATGGGAAAACAAAGCAATGGTTTTGTCTTCTTACCTTACGGATCTTGATCAAAAGCCTAGGTTTTTGATTAAAAACCTGATTTCATCATAAACCTACGACAGATAGATTAATATCGGAATGAAATTGAATAGCATTTGTTGCTACAATGTTAGAATGGATTTATCTAACAAAGTCTACGCGATTTCGGTCAATTTCTGTAGTGTAATAGATTAGGGTTTCGTCAAGTTTTTGGCAAACAAAAGCTAAGCCAGTTCAGTTTATACTTTCTCTCTAATGGTATAGGTTTTGTAAATTCGCCGCCGGGCGGCGCGGGCCAGTTGCCAATCTAATTACAATGGTTCGCCGGGAGTCGGGCGGGACCCGGACTGGCTTCTAGTCAGCATGAATCTCGTATAACGTAACGCTCTCTGGTCTCAAGCGCACAAAGTACCTTAATCAAGTCGATAGACGGTGTCTCTGTTGAAGTAACACTTTCATAGGTACTTATATAATACCTACTTAGCTCTGTTTTTCTCCATAAAAGCCCGTAAACAAAACGTAATAAATAAAACCTGTAGTATCAATTTTGACTTTATATCATTTACGTAGGTAACTACACAAAATTATAAAATGACAACATTAGTTTTCAAAACGATACAACTAATCACGACATTATGTTTGATGGTGTGCGACAGGGCGAGAGCATCTTCTCATGGTACAGCGGCGCGGGCGACGCGGGCGCGCGCGTGGCGGACCGCTGGGGCGGGCGCCTGCGGCGGCTCGGCGACGGGCGGCTCGGGCTCGGCCGCGGCTCGCTCAACGTGAGCGCCGTGCGCGAGACCGACGCCGGCCTCTACCGCTGCCGCGTCGCCTTCCCCAACCGCACGCCGCCCGAGCGCCACAACGGCACCTTCTACTACTTGGAGGTGGACGGAGGCAACCTGATCGTGACGCCGCCGGTGAACGCGACCGTGCTCGAGGGCGAGCGTGCCGAGTTCGAGTGCCTGCCCAAGGAGCCCGAGTCCATCGTGGAGTGGTACAAGGACGGCGCGCTGCTCGAGGAGCTGCCGGAGCTGGCGGCGCGCGTGGAGCTAGCTGCCAACGGCAGCCTCGTGCTGCGCCGCGCTGTCAGCGGCGACGCCGGCGAGTATGCGTGCAGGGTGCGTGCGCCCGACGCGCTCACGCAGAGCTCCAGCGCGCACCTCGACGTGCAGTGTGAGTCGCGTTCTTGTGCCGCCCGCCGGACGTTGCTTCTCGAAGGCGGAGGCGTGTTTTAAGGAACACACTCGTGTGTTGCAGACAAAGCGAAGGTGGTGTACTCGCCGCAGGAGCGTTTCTTGCCACACGGCAAGGCGGCCAGCCTCGACTGCCATTTCAGCGCCAACCCGCCGCTCACTAACCTACGCTGGGAGAAAGATGGCTTCCTCTTCGACCCCTACAACGTGCCCGGCGTTTTCTACAGTAGAAACGGCAGTCTTCTATTCAATAAGGTTTTCCGACTTTCTCTGATCTATTCTTACATACAGTGGGCTTAGCACCATCTCTTATTCCGATTCAATTCAGGACCTAAACCATAGATTTAGTACTTTTATACTTACTAGCGTATATAGATCGGCAATGGTTGAGGTTTGATTGAGGCGAGACCAAAAACAAAATACACTAGTATGCGTGTAATGTATGTACATGTGTGCAAGCAAGATATATAACTTTGTGAATTTTCCTTTTTGTTTGAGTTACATCCAGGCACTGCACAGGTAACCATATTTAATCACGTCTAATTAACACCAAAACTACACTTAAAAACCATATTTTTTTTAAAAATAAGTGGGATTTGTTTTTAACACGACTGACATCAGGCCGACACAGGCCGATAGCGTGTATAGGAAGAATGGTCTCGCCTAATCTATCTCGCTCTAACAAACGCGTATGCTATGATTTATCTCTTTTGCATTGCCGATCTATACGCTAGTAAGTATATAATAAATCTATACAGAATAGAATCGTTATTTCCCTTTCGGACCGTTCGGGCTACTTCCCCGCATGACCACTTCCTCATATAGCCATTTCCCGATATGACCACTCCAATCGTACCACCATATATGACTACTTTTTGACAGCGACACAGCTGAAAAAAAAACTTGATTTCATTCATTCATTTTGCATGAACTTTCGTACCACCATGTCCTTCCACGACCTAAATTATTAACGGTTATCTGTCTGAGTATTTTGCGCTGTGATTTTGCGACCTAAACTGAATCAAAGACAATGATTTCTATATGTCTTATTTTTCTCTTTGGACAATGACTGAGAGCTGGCGCGCACTGCGGCAGCAACCGGTGCGGTTGGCTGCCGCAATCATTTGATATTTTAGTCATTGATCATAATAAAACGAACAGTGCTATTTATGAACGTGGCCGAAATTGGAACTACAACTCCCGTTCATATTGTATCATGGAAGCACAGACATAACAGACAGAACGTTCCTTATCAGAAATCGTAACAAAAACGCTCTCTATCAAATGTCAGTCACACAGTCACAAATGGGTACTTTTGTACTGCTTGCTTGGCAGCTTTTGTACGAAGAGTTTTTAAAATGTATTACACAGCACTTTACACCCATATTTTTGTCTATTTGATATTATATTCACTAAATTTTAACTTTGAAAGACACTTTTTAAACGAGAACAAATCGCCATCTTCCGTTTACTTTTACGTATGATACAAATTCCGTTTACCAAAACAAGGCACGCACGGCTGTCAAATTGAGTAAGTGTGCGTTAGTGTTGCTATTGATGAAAAAAAGGGACAAGGTTATACCGAATTCAATTAGCTGAAAAGTGACATCAATATTTTCAGCTTGTGTCTATGTGTACCTATGTAAAATTATGTTTAGTCTGTTATGTCTGTGCATGGAAGTATAAGTACTACGTTATTACTTCCATGTATTGTATTCACTTTTCGACAGTTCGCATTTGACAAAATATATGAAAATATGCCACAACAGTAACGCCCTCCTACAAACTTCACCCACGTTCATAACATTAGTTGTAGTGATTATATCGTCTTTGGATAGTAATATATATATAGAGTGGCAATTCCGGGGTGAAATCGGCATGTATGAAGGTGCGGCGCCATGCAGTGGCTGAGAGATAAACTAACTGTTTACCTATTTTATGTAGGTAGGTACCCTTTATTTTCTGAATATATTTTTCTTTGTTAGCGCCCCAAAGAAGTCCCCCAACCGACGGATTATAACAAATTTTGAGTATTTAAGTATCCAAATTGAATTTTAAATAACTATTATAATAAATAACGTCAGTGGTATCAAATGGTCCGTCAGACGACATGTGAAGTTGGTAAATGGCCACCGATTTTTTATTTTAGTTCACCCGCCAGCCGCCGAATGTCGCCGTTGCCTATGAAAATTTACGGTAATATCTATCAAATATCTATCTAAATATGGCTACTTAGTGCGAATAGTTCAATATAAGTTTAATAATAGAAACTAAAGTAAAGAAAAAGACAACTTCACACAAAACAAAATGTATTGTTGTAGATGCTGGATGGAGCATTAACATAAAAACAATGTTATGATATTATTATGATATGATCATAGAATAATAAGTTATAGAAGGAGTGTCCGTGCACCCGTTTTGATACACCTAATGGCACCAAACGCCGAACTTTTCCGAACCGCTCCGTCCATAGTTGTCAATATCAAAGCAAGCCAAATGTGTCCCACGAAAAAAAAAAATATGCCGGTTTGTGCTATTCAATCGTGTCACAACGTCTAAAAAACAAAAAGAAATGTAATGACATACACTCTTCACAGGAGAGTTTTCAATATTTCATGGTACACTGGGCGTCAAAAATAAATCGTACAGTTTTAAAATTGCAATATCTCCTAAACTACAGAAGCTATACCTTTGAAATAAAAAAAAGTTAAAAGACAATTTCATTTCATCTAATAAAAACTTCATGCATAATATCATATTTTAAAGATTGACTGAAAAATAAACTTAATAAACAAAAACACTCTTTTTTTAAACTGTTGGCTTGTACTTTGGTTTTTTATTGTTTTCTTTATTGCTGATAAATCAATTGCATCAATTCAGCGAGTAAACTTTACTAATCATGCCTCTTTCACCAGAAGAATGTGCAAGAATCATAACTTTTCTCGACGTAGGCATCAGTATGCGTCGTACTGCAAGAACGGTGGGTGTAACTATAAGAACGATCCAGCAAGTAAAGCGAAGGTACGAAGAGACTGGAAACCATCTAAGGAGACCAAGTAATGGCAGACCCAGGTGCACTAGTACCCGAGAAGACCGCTTAATTGTCTCTACTGTGTTAAAAAATCGTCACCTTAATGCAGTTGAGGCCTGGACCTCAACTGCATTAAAGTGACGATTGCTGTTGCTGGAACAGCTTCTTCAGACCCGAAGAGACTACGTTAGTGAGAGTACAGTGAGGAGAAGATTTGCTGAAGCCAACCTGAAGCCAGCAAATGGCCCCCCAAACTTGAGACAGGGCATCGAGTAGCAAGACTATGCTACGCCCGTCAACACGTACAATGGGGCAAAGAAGAATGGACAAGAGTTTTGTTCACAGATGAGTCTCGGTTTTCTTTATTCACTTCCGATGGAAGGCGGAGAGTATACAGCGATCTGGTGAGCGATACATTCAAGGTTGCATCTCAGAAAGAGTTCAATACGGCGGGGGCTCTGTACACGTATGGGCTGGCATCTCTTCAGAGGGTCGCACAGAGCTAGTGGTCATAGAAAATGGCACTCTGACTGGTGAAAGATATGCATTAGAGATCCTTAACGAGTATGCAGAGCCATATTTAGTAAATATGGGTGATGGAGCGATACTAAGCTCTAAAACAGGCCCTGATAGAAGAATGGGTGAATATTCCCCAACACCGCCTCCAAAACTTAGTGTTCAGCATGCCAAACCGGCTCCAAGCTGTCATCAGAGGCGGAGGCGGCAACACAAGTTACTAAAGTGGGAACAAGGCCCAAAACGTAAAAATTAAGTTCTTGATAGTTCCTTCCAAATGGTTAGCTTTTTCTTAATTTTCAGTGTAAAACTTTACTAATGCTAAATAAAATATTATTTTTAGAAAACTTAATAAAAATGAAGCCGAGTGAGAGGGTAACCACTGATCGCTGTGTCCCGTTCTAACAGTGACTTGGAGTTGCCAGAGTTAAGTTGATTTCAATCCTTTCGTTATTTGTAGAAAACGCCGCGATTGATGTAATGTTGTACGTAGTACTTAGCACTTCCATGGTAATAAATATTTCATTTTCGTTAAATTCTTTTTTACGCAAGTTTATGAAAACATACCCCATATAATCTATAAAAAAAATAACTATGTTTTTCTCTTTGAATATAGTTTAATTTACATTTTAAACAATTTAAAAATAGATAAATAATAAAATTAAGTTGTTTTAAAAAAACCGGTAATGATCAAAACGAATTAATTGTTTGTTTTGAACGTACTGCTACGTTGCCGGGGAGGCCGATCAACGTAGGCAAGATAGGGTAGAGAGTAGAGAGAGAAGAGAAACAAGAGACACGAAGTAATTAGTTTATTTATAGACTCAGGGTGTGGGCTATGAGAATTCACTTGCAATTCCTTGGGACACTTAGCTTAAGGCTTCTTCGGGTGTTCCGACGACGGGCGTAGAGACCGGGAAGGGTAGATCCTCCCGGGAAGGCTGGCTCAGCAGTCAGCGGCCGGCGCGGTAGGGCGCACGGTCGTCTTTCTCGCCGCCTAGCGTTGCGCAGAGGGTAGACTCCCGTAGGTGCCACGTAGAAATGGGGCAGAGGAAGAGTAGATTGTCCCGTAGGTGCCACGTAGAAATGGGGCAGAGGAAGAGTAGATTGTCCCGTAGGTGTGGTAGCTAGGTCGTAGCCCTAGGGTAGTTGTCCTGTAATTTACAGATGGGGACGGTGTTAGGTTCGTCCTCCAGGAATTCTGTGAGCCGTCGCCGACAATCTTCTAGCTGGCTGGCTGGACAAGCTAGGTGTCCAGTCCATAATTGTCTTAGGCGGCCACACAGAATTACATTGAAGGTAGCTCGATCGCATACGTCTGAAGGACATACGCGATCTCACAAAATAAGCAGTACAAGTATTTAAATTACACTAGAAGGATATCATTAACACAAAGACAGTTTGAAGCAAAGAGGAATCCTATTAGGAATTGTTTAAGTGCACTCACCTGACGGACAATATTCACTTATTACAAAGATTCACGTCAAGTCACGTCACTAGCGAAGACAGAGAGTGACGAGCAAAGCCGTCGCGTTAATTTATAGACTAGGTTTGTTCTCGAATATTCTTAACGGCGGAGTATGTACACTGTCTTGTGACAGCCAATCACTACTGAAAAGTTCGAATAATGCAACGCCCCCCTTTGTTCATTACCATATTTGGCGATCGGCGAATCCACCGGCACGCCGTAGTATTGATTAGTTAGAATGATCCTAATGCCTCAAGAAATACGGTCGAGTATTCTATCTAGGCACTCGCCGACATCCGTTAAAGTTTAATTATTAAGTTTTATGAGTTTTCAATATTCGAATATTGGTTATTACAAATGATAGATTACGTGTGAATCTAATTCACAACGTAACAGTACCGACCAAACTAATCAACGACATTCTTATTTTTCTCTTTGGACAAATTATTCGCTCATCCGACGATAGTAATCGTAGGTATGTATTCTCTTTGCGACGAAATGCGATCCCGCTTATGAGAGGTGGTGGTACGAAATATTGCGATTACGTTTAGGTGCCTAAACTGAATCAAATGAAACTTTAGTAGCTAGCTAGTTAAAAGATGGTTAAGCGTCGTCTAGGAAATTAGCTTTGCTGTAGTATCGCGTGTTATCCGTTCCAGGTGGACGAGTCCCACGAGGGACAGTACTCGTGCACGCCGTACAACGCGCTGGGTTCGGAGGGCGGGTCGCCGGCGGTGCGCGTGCGCGTGCTGCGGCCGCCGGCAGTGGCGGCGCGCCCACAGCCGCTGTACGTGGCGCGGCTGGGCGACGCGCTCACGCTGCCGTGCGCCGCCGCTGCGGACCACGCCGCGCCCGGCCCCGCGCTCGTCTGGACCAGGGTATGCATCACAAGCCACGCGGCCCGCACGCATGCCAAGCCGCACCGCACGCTGAACTTACCCGCGTTTGCTTTTACAGAAAGACGGCAGCCCACTACCTGAGGGGCGGCATTCAGTGGACGGCGGCAACCTGACTATCAGCGAGGTATCGGAGGACGATCGCGGCGTGTACGTGTGCACCGTCAGTAACGAGGCGGCGGCCGTCGGCCTCGAAGCCGAGCTGCTCGTCGAGAACGTCCCGCCGCGCGCGCCTTACAACCTCACGGCGCATGCCGCCCCGCGGTCCATCCACTTGTCCTGGGTGCCAGGTGACGTGTCCCGGTCGTGTTACATTTCAAGTAATTTCAACGCCTTAAAAAAATACTAGGAATCATTAATCTCACTTTATACAGGTCACAACGGTCTCGAAGTCGACTACGTGGTGTGGTACCGCGAACGGACGGTGAGCGAGTGGCGCACTATGAAAATCCTGTCTCGCGGCGTGACGGACGCAACGTTGATGGACTTGCGCCCCGGCGCCGAGTATGAGCTACGCGTGCTCTCGCAGGACCACATCGGCGACGGCCTGTTCAGCAAACCGATATACGTGTGGACGCCAGGTGAGTGCAGACAGGTGAGAGCTGGGAGCCGCCCCCGACATATCTCACCGCAACGCCGCTCTTATTCGACGGATTTCAGACGTGGACGCGGCCGAGGAGAGCGCGACGTCGCTGGCTGCGGCGGTGACCGAGGGCGCGACCGAGATAGGCGAGTTGGAAGTGAGCGTGCGGCTCATCGACGAAGGCGCGCTGGTGCGCTGGCGGCGCGGAACGCGCGACGTCGGCCGCTGCACCGTGCGCTGGTACGGCAGCGCCGCGGAGGGCGAGCGGCTGCTGCTGACGGCGCACACGCATCACGACTACCTGCTAGTGCCGGCGGCGGAGGAGGGGGCGGCGTATCGCGCACGCGTCGAGTGCGCGAGCGGCGCTTCGGGCGGCGCGGCGCTGCGCGTGCCGGAGTACGGGCGCCTGCGCGGCGTGGCGGGCGGCTGCGCGGCGGCGGCGCTGCTGCTTGCGGCGGCGGCGGCGGCGTTGTACGCGGCGCGCCGGCGCCTGTGGCCGCGCCGCGCGCCGCCGCCGCTGCCTGGCAAGCGCGCGCGCTGAGCTTCTTTCTGATGTCGCCGTCGAGAATGCTTATCCTTTCCACGGAAATATGGCCATTAGCGGAACTACCATCGCCTTCGTTGTAAAAATGATCCATTATGTTCACACATTTATCTAATGTGTAATAGGGTAGATAGATAGGCATGTAATTTGTCGAACCAGTGAATTGTATAACTTTAAACTTATGTCAATGCTCATTCGAGAAGTAGCTAAGTCAGTAGGTATTTCATTTTTATTTATTAACAAGAAAGCCAACAGTAAATATTAAGCTGTGTCAAAAGCGGGATGATTCTTAGGGTAGTCTCATACAGCGTAAAACCGTTCAAAAAAAGAGTCCAAAACTGATGACTGCACCGATCGAGATTCCGTTGCGCAAATTGCGCTCGGCGTCGAGCACTTGGCGAGTAGCGTTGCGCATCAAGCCTGCGCCCTCATTATAGTTCCTTCACAGATGCTATTTTTTATATAACATGGTCTAAGTACCTAGGTAGTTATTTATTTCTCAAATAAAATTACACCTACTATTATGTCTTTTATTGGTTTCCCGTAGGTATATAAAGGCTCATCACTACCTTAGACCGTTCAGTTATCAGTACAGTTACTCAAGTACAGTTTAAACGTCAATCACTTGATTACAACTTAAGTATTGATTCAATGCTCGAGCATTTCTTTTATTTTTGAATATGACTTAAGAGTTGATCAGCTGATCTTTACTTGAGTAGCAAAATTGATCTCTACTCGAAATCATAATTTCTGATCTATGGTTCAAGTGTGTTTTCTATTACAAAAATAATTATTTTATTATTTTATTTCGATTCACGCACGTTTCACAAAAAACAATATGATGTTAATGTACATATTTTGGAATTATTTTGTTCTGGCAACACTGCCAAAGTAAACATTCCTGTGTATCTGCTCCACATTACTTAATTAAAATTAATTGTTTAATTAACACATAATAGTTTCGAGTTGTGTAGTGAACTTACCTTTGAGGTTAGTTATCTAAATTGGAAAATTTCAAACTTCAACATTGAAGCAAGAAAAATATTGAATCCCACTTGGTGAGGCCGATTTGCAGTTACATATTATTCAAAATTGCCGTTATATAAGTAAATAATTGTAAACAAACAATTAGCACCAGCTGATTGGATTGGATCTCCTTATCTACTGTCTGTCAGCTGTCAAGTCAGCGGGATGACAGTCAGTATAATGACATCTCAAATTATCTGTCAAAAGATACGCTGTCTATGGTACAAAACTCCACGTTACGTTACCAAGAAAACCCATTTTATTCGTTTTTAGTGCGGCACGCGAATACCAACTCTATTAAGGGTCGTCCAGACGACCAATTTCTACTTTTGATCACTTTTTTTTATTCTGGCAACATTGTAAAAAACATGGATATAGAAATCAAACATAAGAGTTTATTACTACATCCATGGTAGAAAAGGATACCAAAAAGTATTGTAATATGGAAACATAAATAAAAACAAAAAAGTACCTATGTCACGAAAAATAATAAATTAAACTTCAAAACTTTTCACATTTTATTTCCAAGCTTTTTTGTATAAATATTTATAAAATAATATAATAATGCCTGCTATTTGTATTTTTGGATGTAGATTAAAAGGTAAAGCTTAAAATAATGTTAATATTCATTTTATACCATGAAAACTAAATATATATTCATTATATACTGTTATTTCAGGTGTACCTTTACATTCTTTTCCAAATACAATGTAATACCGAGGTAATACCCAGTGTTAGGGTTCATAATCGTGTGGACTGTATTTTGAAAAAATAGATGTAGATTTGCTTCGATGTTTTATTGCGAACTGAACTTACTTGTATTATGACATTTCTTTATATTCATCTTATCTTAGTGTGTGTGCTTATTACTTAGAACACAACATGCCGCCTCCCAAAAACGGAGTTTTTAACATAACAATTCATAATTCAACTTAATTTTAATTACGTACCTTTAAACCAAATGAATGATAAACTTAACACATGCATAAACACTGTTTGTTCTAAACTTCCGATTTCACAAACAATCCATAAATTTTCACTTAATAACATACGATGAATTGTACGCGTGAAATTATGGCCTAACAATAAAATAACTTAAATTAAAACATTATTAATTCAAGAATCTTTAAAATTACTTCTCTTCTACCTTCACATTAATTTTGTCACTTACGCATTCAATAGATTCATCATTCATTGCAGAACTATACGCTCTTAAGGTTGGTGTCACATTAAGATTTTATCAATATTTTTGTTTATAAAATAATTAAATTGGATTTATGATTTCAATTTACATACTTATATAGTTTTACAATTTGACACCTGTAACTCCTGTAAACATTTTATCCATTCACTAGAAATTCACATAACTTAGTAATTGACCTCTTTATTATTTTTCCACCACTTTTTAGGCTATATACGCGACACATGTTATCGGCACCTGGATGTTTTTCTGTTATGCGACCTAGGGCCCATTTTCCAGGTGGAAGATTCTCTTGCTTGAGCAGAACTATATCTCCGATTTGGAATTCCGTCTTTCGTTCGCACCACTTAGGTCTTTGTTGCAGTCTGGTTAAGTATCTGCATATAGCTTCAGACATGTTTCTTCTTCTTTAGTTAAATTGTTCTCTTCATTTCTATCTAATTCCCATAACTTGTATAATAGATCTTCGTTTACTTGATGATGCATTACCGTGATTTCTTCTTCTTCTGAGGTGGTGCCTTGTACCTCTCCAAACAGAATCCATCCAAGGCTAGTTTCTTGAGCACATGGTGAGCCTGGAGGACCTCGGATAAGGTTGTTTCTTAATATGCGAGCATACACCTCTACACCTAGCAGCAAATCAACTCGCCCTGGCATATTATACTTTGGGTCAGCCAAAATAAGTTTGTCTAAATGAGACCAGGTGCTCGTAACATGTGACTTGGATGGTAGCCGTGAGGTCAACTGTGTCGGAACGACATATGCCTTCACAGGAAGTGAGAAGGTTTCATCATACCCTGACAAAAGTTGAATTTGTACCACTTGATTAACTTCTGTTCGTGCTGTTCCTACTCCGGTAATGGTTCCTCTAGCGGCCCTTCTCTTCACACCAAGAAGTTGTGCCGCCCTCTCGCTTATAAAACTTGCTTGGGAGCCTTGGTCGATCAAAGCTCGTAACATTGTAGTTCTTCCTCCATCATTCTTGACAGGTACTAATGCAGTCGCAAGCAAAGATGTGCATTTCTTTGTTGCCATATGAGATGATATAGTCATATTATTTGCTTGTATCTCTTCATTTGTTTCAGGATCTGGCGTATCTTGAGTTGTCTGGTGCATCATTGTGTGGTGTCTACGATGACATATTTTGCAGAACATTCGTAGGCGACATCTTCTTGCAGAATGCCCAGGAACGAGACAATTAAAACATAAGTTTTTGTCCTTTGCCAAATCGCTTCTTTCCTTGATGCTTAACTTGTTAAATTCATTGCAGTGGCAAAGTGTGTGTTTATCGTTACACATGATACAGGTCTTCGTCGATGCTGGTGCAGATATATGGAATGTTCTATGTGCTGTAGGTCTGCTCTCTTTGGTACTGGACGTCGTCGGTGTGAACTGCTCTAACGCACGAAATTTGCCTTCTAAGAAGTCATAGAGTTCTTGCCAAGTAGATAGTTTATCAAGATCGGGACTATAAGTATGATCTTCCCAAGCCTTGTGTGTATCGTCATCTAATCGATGAACAACTAGATGCACGAGAACGGGGTCCCACGATTCTGTGTTGACTTCTAAATTGGCGAGAGTGTTGAGACATTCATTTGTCGTATCGAGTAAGCCCTTGATTTGTGAAGCAGTTTGCGCACTGATCTTCTTCTGTCCAAACAGTCTTTTCATTAGAGATTTTATGATTGATCTTTTACTTGCATACCGCCGTTTCAGCGATGCCCATGCTCCGTCATAGTTGCTTTCAGTTATCTTGATATGTTTCAGCAGGGCTTCCGCTTCTCCGGTGACGCTTGACTTTAAATAGTGTAACTTCTGAACCTTCGTTAAAGTTTCATTATGATGGACGAGTGACGTGAATAAATCATTGAAGGTTGGCCAATCTTTATATTTCCCGGCAAATTTAGGTAATTGAATATTTGGTAATCTTACTTGCGGTGCTATTATTTCCTTCGACGGAGAAGTATCTTTGCCGTGAGTGAAAGTCAATAACATATCCTTCAAATCACTTGCTAAAATTAGGTATAGATCTTCTATAATGAAGTAATCTTCATTAGCAAAGTAAGGTATATTCATGTGCGTTTCTTTAGGTGTAATTCTTATAAGGTTCTGATGATATGTTTTAAATGTTTGCCAATCTTCTTCAATAGATTTCAATCTTACTTCAATATAGCCTTTGGTCAACCTCTGTTTCGGGCATTTCTTCAAATTAACCTGAGTCTTGCGTAGTATATTTGCCTTTTCTTCTAATAGTCTTAATAATTCTTCAACTGAACTCATTTTTAACAACAAAAAAAAACTTTTCTTCAATAAATATTTGTTAATAATTCCCGATGTGATACTGGCCTTATGATTGCACTTAAACTCAGGTAGCGGACGGGTCAACCGGTTCTATTGTTCACTCGCTGCATCGATGTTCGCCTGTTTAGTTTCTAATCCGGCTCTTATGGACCATTATGTTAGGGTTCATAATCGTGTGGACTGTATTTTGAAAAAATAGATGTAGATTTGCTTCGATGTTTTATTGCGAACTGAACTTACTTGTATTATGACATTTCTTTATATTCATCTTATCTTAGTGTGTGTGCTTATTACTTAGAACACAACACCCAGAAAGATTTAAAACTTGGGTTCAAGTTTGTGGGGGGGCTCTCAATTCAGAAAAAGATTTCACAAAATATCAAAAATCAAAAGTTTGCGATATTCATTTCAAATATATTCACAAAAATAGAAAAAATAGATTCTATTACATCTAACCGGTAAGTTAGAATCACTTTCTCTTCTTCTACTTGTTTGTTCTTCTTTCAATAATTAATAAAATTAATTTCAGCCAATGATTCAATGAGCCAATTATAGTTTAAAGACAAATATTGTATTTAAGTGGTGTTCTGTTAGAATATAAGTGCTGTGGTGTTATAATTTAAGTATTGTTTTATAATATAGGTGTTTATAATTAATGAAATTGTTTTATTTTCGTATTAGTCTATGAAAAATAGGTAATTCTAATAATAATAACTTTTTTATGGAGGTTGATTCAATTTTGAGATTAATTATTTTTGTTATTGAAAACGAAAAAATTAATCTCCATATAAAGTCAACTTCTTCTGGAATATAATGAATTTTAATATGACAAGCTAGGTAGAAAGCTAAAAAAAAAAAAAAAAGTTTGGTCAAAATTTGTAGATGGCGTAGTTTCAATTCGATTGGCACGGATTGGCCGTGAGTGCGTTCTCTTTTTCTATATGTCTTATTTTTCTCTCTGTGTCAAGTCAACGCATTTGCATTATTGCCAACCACACAAGCAATATACGTTCAGTAACGGAACTCTTTGTTGGCAACCGCTAATTATATGAGCGAGGCCATACAATATATTACTGATTCAAAATGGAAACCAAATGTCGTGGTTGTGATAAAGCAATTTATGATGTTTCCTATATGGAGTGCAGTAAAGAAAAATGCATGAAACTATACCACCTTACGTGCTTAGGAATAACATCGGAGGCGTTTGAAAAATTTACCCTGGAACACAAGGCTAGCTGGATTTGTCCTGAGTGCGTCTGCCGCAACCCGAAGCGAGATAATTCGGATACTCCGGTTAGAAGCAACGTAAATGTAGTGAATAAAACTTTTACACCGTGTTATGTAAACATGGAGCGCGGAAATCGTTGCCAGCCGCTCGATAAATCGATGTCAAACAGCGACACGAAGATACTGGACGCTCTGAGAGAGCTCAAAGCTGAAATGAGCTCGCGATTTGAGGTCCAGATGCATGCTTACACACAGCTTCGGGATCAGTTTCTTAAAACGGAGACAGAATTGCAAGAAATGCGTAAACATCTGACGATAGCCCAACAAAAGAGTACTAATGTGGAGGTACTTGAAACTCTGGTAAAATCGCTGCAGGACAGGAATAAATACCTTGAAGACTGCTTAACTGAGAGGAAGAAAACAGATGAAAAGTCTTGGAGTGCGTCGAGCAAGAAAAAACAAACAACATCACTGGCCAAACTCGTGTCACAAAGTACGGGTACCACCATGGCGGGTAGTGCAGGACCCGCCGCAGTTGAAGAGGCTAGAGCTGCGTGTGCGGCCACGAAACCTGTGAATGATACGGATAATAGAAACAAAGACTCCGAAAAGGAAAAGGATAATATAATAACACAGAAAGAAAATGATGACTGGATAGAAGTGAAAAAAAGGAAGAGCAGATATCTCAACACTGAAGTTAAAAAAGGCGGAAGTTCCACTGTCACGGAAATACAGGGGACCGAAAAGAAAAAATATTTACATGTATGGCGTCTAAAGAAGGAAACTACGAAAGAAAATATGGAAGCGTATGTAAAGAAAATCTGTGGCCAGGAGGTGTCAGTTGATGTGGAAAAAATCACACCTAAAACAGAGAGAGACTACGCTTCATTTAGGATTGGGGTCCCGGAACGATTCTATGAGCGAGTATGCCACTCCGATGTTTGGCCAATAAGCGTAGAATATAGCGAGTGGGTGTTTTTTCGTAAGCCACATTCACGAAATTCACGAAAATCATCGTAAAACCATGGACATTTTTTATCAGAACGTACGTGGACTTAGGACTAAATTGGACACATTCTATGCGGGAATAGCCTCATCTAGTGCTGATATATTTGCAATAACTGAGACGGGGTGTAATGATTCTATACACGACGCGGAATTAATTCCTCCAGGGTATAAAATGCTACGCTGTGATAGAATGGACGGCCGAAAACAGGGCGGCGCGCTTCTCGTGGCCACACCGCGATATGAGTTACGTAGCATTCCACTACCGGACAACATTAACATCGGGAACCACACGTTTGAGATGGTGTGCGCGCAGGTATTTTTGCGCTGTAGATATTTATGCCTATGTTGTGTTGTTTACATTCCGCCTCACGGTAATGAGAAAGAATATATGTTACTATTTAAACTAATAGAAGAAATTTGTGTAAAATTTAATGAAGTAATTGTAATTGGCGATTTTAATTTATATTCATGTTCGCATCTTATTGTTAATTATTATGAATTTTTTAAAACGTACTGTGGGTTCGCTCAGAGAAACAAGGTACCAAATTGCAACGGTCGTCAGCTAGACTTAGTTTTAACTTCGCTGGAGAGCGTTAGCGTGTGCGCCGCGACGGAGCCGTTAGTGCCGATAGATGCGCAGCATCCGCCTCTTGACATAAATATGACGGTGACGGCGGTGCGGGCCGAGGCCAGGGTAGGCGGTTCGCAGGTTAAGAGCGGTAATGCGGTAAGCCAGTGGAACTTTGCTAGGGCCGATTTTCCGTTATTGTACTCCCAGATATCTGCCATAGATTGGAGTCCGTTGTATGAATCAAATAATACTGAAACTACTTTGAATATATTTTATGACATTTTGAACAATGTTATTAATAACAGTGTTCCAATTAAGAGGCAAAGGCGTGCTAACTCAAGGTATAATTACCCCGAGTGGTACACTGCTGAATTGATTCATTGTATTAAATTGAAGGCATCACTTCATAAGGAGTATAAGCAAAGTAAATCTCAAGAAGTTTATAATTGCTTTGCTCAGTGCAGGTCTCGTGTAAAGCATATGATTAGAAGCGCGGAAGATCGACACCGTGATCAGGTTCAGAAACATTTAGTAGAGGACCCTAGATCTTTCTGGAAGTATATAAATTCCAAGAAGGGTCAAAGGTCATCGCAGAAGGTTTTTAAAGACGGCTTAGAATTAACGGAAGAGCAAGGTTGTGTTGAATTCGCAAATTATTTCTATTCGGTGTATAGCGCAAAACGACCAGAGCTAAACGTTAGTGCCGCGATCACGGAGGCGGGAGAAAAGAACGGATCGGCGCGAGTAAGTCTGGATAGGCTCGGTTTGGAAGAGGTTACTCAGGCGTTGGCTAGACTTAAGCCGAAACGGTCTGCTGGACCGGATGGCATTCCGGCTTTTTTGTTTAGGGACTGTCGGTATATTTTGGCACAGCCACTGTTGCATATTTACAATGTCTGTCTTGAATTGGCAGCATTCCCTGACGCATGGAAGCTGACTCGGGTAGTCCCGGTCCCAAAAGCAGGTTCTGGTCGCAATATCGATCATTTTAGACCGGTGGCGGTACTCTCTACTCCAGCCAAGGTATTCGACTCAGCCATACAAAAAGGTATTTTTGAACAGGTACGATCTCAGCTTTGTGACGAACAGCACGGTTTCAGGCCAGGCCGCAGCACGACAAGCAACCTGCTCAACCACATGGCTCGAGTCGTCCCAACGGTAGATGAGGGAGGGCAGGTAGACGTCGCGTATTTCGACTTTCGGAAAGCCTTTGATGTGGTGAATAACGATGTGCTTTTGAGGAAAATGGCGGGTGTCGGATGCACTCCCCGTTTGTTGACTTTCTTGGCCAGTTACATGCAGGATAGACAGCAGTATGTAGACTGTGCTGGATACCGGTCCCCGCCCTATTTCGTAAGATCAGGGGTGAGTCAGGGAAGTAACGTGGGACCGTTAGAATTCCTCATAATGATCAACGATTTACCTGAAGTTATCCAGCATTCCAACTGTTTGTTGTTTGCGGATGACCTAAAGTTGTCTCTCAAAATTGACACGCTTGCAGACTGTGCGCGTATGCAGGAGGACATTGACCGAGTAGTTGCATGGGCACAGGAAAATGGTCTCGAGTTTAACACATCTAAGTGCATCACGATTACTTTTACAAGAAAATGTATACCTATAGAATATCATTATAGTGTCGAAAATGTTAAAATGAAGAGAGTGACCGAGGTAAGGGATCTAGGTGTTAACTTCACAACCGATCTGTCGTTTAAAGATCACATCATAAAAGTTGCTAAAAAGGCCTATAAACACTTGGGATTCATACTTAGAAGGGTGCATGGTTTCACACATATAAAAGCGATTACATCTTTGTATAATGCGTTGGTTAGGAGCCATCTCGCAACGCAGTGGTTTGGGGACCTCATGAAGCCAAGTACTGTCTCATGCTGGAGCGTGTTCAGAACAAATTCGTTCGATATTTGTACATGAAGCACTACGGAGTTTATCCATACTATCCATTAATGTATCCTACATTATTCGTTCTTGGTATGGTAGGATACAATGAGTTACGTGTGCGGAGAGATATGGCTCTTGCGGAGTATGTTTTTAAATTGATTCGCGGCAAGATTTGCAACCCAGACTTGCTTGCTTTGGTGAGATTATGCGTTCCCGATGCGTACGCCGGGCGCCGCCGCCGGCCGCCGCTACTGGCCGTGCCCAGTGCTCGAACTCAGCTGCTGCACCGCGCTCCGCTCACGCGCACGCTGCGCACTCTCAACCAAATAGCCGAGAGAACAGACATGTTCACTTGTTCTTTGAGCGAATTCAAAAATATTGGATTGCATATTATATGTTATAATACTTAGATAATAATGATTAGTTGCTTCGCTATCGCATTGGTTTTAAAACTGTAATGGTAGACTTAAGCTGTGATGTAAAATAAATAAATAAATAAATTTTTTAACAATTAATATTTTGTAATATACATTTAAATTTGGTACAAAATTTTCTGTTTTACATCAACTCAGTCAAAGCATAACTTGATTTCTTACTTGATTTATTAACTAAATACCAACATTATTATTATCAACTGTCAATGTCAATGTCAAAAAACTCACATGAGTCCATCGAAATAATATTACTACGTATAGAAATGACAGCGCCTTCAAATTTTGGCGCCGCGTTCGGCCGTGCGGGGCGCGCCCCTCCCTGGCCCCGCCCCCAACCGAGTCATAGAATATGACATTACGTCGTTGTGTTGAATGGTAACGTATCTTTACTCCGAAACTTGTTTGCCCGAATTTCATTTGTTCGATAATGGTTGGTCGAAATTTAAAATGCTGTTTCGTTTTCTATCTTTTTGTTTTCTAGAAACTTATTTTTTTTACTTAGTTAGTAACTTTATCCACATTTACGTATTTTTACCTACTATATAAAAATATTTTGGAAATATAGTTTAAAAAATCAATATTTAAATTACATATTATTTTAAAAAAAGAATTATGAAAATCGGTCCAAAATTGAAGGAGTAATCGGCGGACCTCCAAAAAAAAACAATGAAACATAGAACCTCCTCCTTTTTTGAAGTCGGTTAAAAAAAAGGCTACAAAAAATTCAGAAATACCTAAATTATATATTATTATAAAATTGACTGACGCTTAGTACCTACGTATCCCATCTGTACGATTAATTTTTGATAATCTATGATTTTCACATAGAAATGGCGGATGCAATCATGATGCAATCATCGAAATAATATTACTACGTATAGAACGGACACCGCGAACAAAATTTTTGTCCCCATACGTTGAGGCCAATAGACATCAACTCGTTTAGTGACGTTTAGTCACTTGTCTACGCTCATCGCGATCGGTCCTCGGACTTATGACAAAAAAAACATTGAAAAATGCCGTCATGTTCGATAAAAACGTGTAAAAACTGTTCAACAGTAAGGAAGAAAGATAGCGGCGTGACTTATCATCGCTAAGTATACAAAAAATTAAGTAAAACCAACCAAAACAATTTTTTTTCATTTTTTTCTATTGCATCATGATTGCATCCGCCATTTCTATGTGAAAATCATAGATTATCAAAAATTAATCGTACAGATGGGATACGTAGGTACTAAGCGTGAGTCAATTTTATAATATAATTTAGGTATTTCTGATTTTTTTTTAGCTTTTTTTTAACCGACTTCAAAAAAGGAGGAGGTTCTATGTTTCATTGTTTTTTTTTGGAGGTCCGCCGATTACTCCTTCAATTTTGGACCGATTTTCATAATTCTTTTTTTAAAATAATATGTAATTTAAATATTGATTTTTAAACTATATTTCCAAAATATTTTTATATAGTAGGTAAAAAATACGTAAATGTGGATAAAGTTACTAAGTAAAAACAATAGTTTCTAGAAAACAAAAAGATGGAAAACGAAACAGCATTTTAAATTTCAACCAACTATTTTCGAACAAATGAAATTCGGGCAAACAAGTTTCGGAGTAAAGATACGTTACCATTCAACACAACTCCTCTTGTCTGGCAGGCGACCGTCTCCTAGTTATTGCATATATTACAAAATACTTCAATATATAAATAGCTTCATTATAAAGTTTTGATGATTGCTATGCCCGACAAGGGCCCATAATGTGTACTTTTAAATCATTTCTGTAACAACTTACATACTGTATGGAACGCAATAAATATTGAAATTGAAATTGATTTAATCTCAGTTTATTTTTGACTAATATTAAGTTAAGAACAAAAATGTAATGTAGCTTCCTACCTATAAAGCTAATATTATACCTATTTTCTATTAAGTTTATTCTATTAAGTAAAATAAAATATTGTAATAAAATAAAATAATCAGTTAGATGTAAAACAGGCCGAATATAAACAAAGTGTCACCCCTGCGCAAAGAGTATATAATCACTACTGTTCAATTTACCAAATGAACATGAAGAACGCAACGCTGCAATTCTTTATCTAGCACAACTCACCTGCTGCGCTGCACTTTACATACATGAGACACATACATATATTGCAAATATATGTATGTGTACATAGATTGCAAATATTATACACACATATATAAATATTTTTTGTATAAATAATTAGATAAATTATTAATAAACTCTCTTCACTTCGGATTGCTGTTTCAATCAACACCTAATCTGGTGTACCTCTCGCTGTGGCCAAGACACCCTTAGCCGTCAGTACGATCGGTTGCATGAGTCTGTGCAACTGGCAGTGAGAGGACACTATGGTAGCTCAGTAAGGTCGTCAGGGGAAACCCTGCGATTTTATACATGGTCCTTCGAGCCGGATTCAATCAACACCTAACCTGATTCAATCAACACCTAACCTGGTGTACCTCTCGCTGTGGCCAAGACACCCTAGCCGTCAGTACGATCGGTTGCATGAGTCTGTGCAACTGGCAGTGAGAGGACACTATGGTAGCTCAGTAAGGTCGTCAGGGGAAACCCTGCGACTTTATACATGGTCCTTCGAGCACAAGAAGACAACCTGGGATACATGGTCCTTCGAGCACAAGAAGACAACCTGGGATACATGGTTCTACGAGCAACTTTGAACTGGTGACAGGACCCTGCGGTTTTATACATGGTCCTTCGAGCAACTTTGAAATGGTGACAGGACCCTGCGGTGTTATACATGGTCCTTCGAGCACAAGAAGACGAATGAAGAGCAACATTGGACAGCAATCAAGACTACAACAACAAGACGACAACCGGTCATAGGACCCTGCGATTTTATGCATGGTCCTAAGAGCAACTATGAACCACCAGGAAGACACCACAGGACGACGACGACAACACGCAGTCAATCTGGAAGGGGACTTACAATCCCTGACCAGATAAGAAGACGACAACAACAAGAAGACACTCTGGTATGGGGAACTATCAAATCCCTGACCAGATAAGAAGATCTCGATGACAAGAAGACAATCTGGTAAGGGACTTACAATCTCTGACCAGATAAGAAGACGACGACAACAAGAAGACACTCTGGTATGGGGAACTTACAAATCCCTGACCAGATAAGAAGAAGACGACAACACGAATACAAACTACTACTACTACACTACTACTACTACTACACTACTACTACTACTACTACACTACTACTACTATACTACTACTACACTACTACTACTACTATGGGGAACTTACGATCGTAAGTTCCCCGGTCAGGGAGTCCTGATCAAACAAGAAGACAAACTGGTAGGGAACTTACAATCCTTGACCAGGACAAAAACAAGAAGACAAACTGGTAGGGAACTTACAATCCTTGACCAGGACAAAAACAAGAAGACAAACTGGTAGGGAACTAACAATCCTTGACCAGGACAAAAACAAGAAGACAAACTGGTAGGGAACTTACAATCCTTTACCAGGACAAAATTACGAAGACAAACCGGTATGGGGAACTTACAATCCCTGACCAAATAAGAAGACAACGACGACGAAAACAAGAAGACACTCTGGGACGGAACTTACAATCTCTAACCAGGAGTCTTGAGAAACAATTTCAAGATATACATATTTCTTCATATACTTTCCTGTGGGGGTAAAAACTATGCAATTCTCTACAAATTGCATAGTTAGACTATAGACTATTATTTTACAACGAAGATTTCCAAACAACTTTAGACAACACAATTTGGAGTAATATTATCACACAAACATATCTGATGCAGCAACTAAGTGGATTGATTACAACAACCAGCAGACAACGATCCCGACGAACAGCACTCCTCCGGCGATCAGTCTGACCCCGGGCGACCAACAGTACCAACATCACTACCCATCTACGAACAATCGACTTGATACAGTTTCTGAGAGGCGCCAGTATGTTCAATTTACCAAATGAACATGAAGAACGCAACGCTGCAATTCTTTATCTAGCACAACTCACCTGCTGCGCTGCACTTTACATACATGAGACACATACATATATTGCAAATATATGTATGTGTACATAGATTGCAAATATTATACACACATATATAAATATTTTTTGTATAAATAATTAGATAAATTATTAATAAACTCTCTTCACTTCGGATTGCTGTTTCAATCAACACCTAATCTGGTGTACCTCTCGCTGTGGCCAAGACACCCTTAGCCGTCAGTACGATCGGTTGCATGAGTCTGTGCAACTGGCAGTGAGAGGACACTATGGTAGCTCAGTAAGGTCGTCAGGGGAAACCCTGCGATTTTATACAACTACGTTTTAAGAGTCGGGACTTCATACAAGCTTTTTGACTTGTTTTTGACAGTCAATTCACGCTAAGATCTCGTGCCAACGTACCAACAACAGAGACACAAAAAAAAAGTAATGCCAACATTCTACAAAAGCATACTAGAGATGTGGTACGTTTACGTTACAGTACAGAATGTATCGATATCGATAAAAAAAGCGTGGCGTGGGTACCTTGCAGACAGGTTTTCTTTAACATACAAAAGGAAAATAAAAATCTCTTTACTTAGTTTGGAAATATTGAGTATTATTCAAAATTCAAATACCTACCTAATAATTATAATTATTATTATACAATTTATATCATAACAAAAACAAATAAAGTTACGTTTACAATGTTAGAATTTTTTTTTTGTCATTTTCTAATCTGGTATTCTAGGCGGAGTCTTCAGATGTTGTTAGCTGATCGATCGACACACGTTTTTGCACTGTTCTGTGAGCGAAGGCATTCATAATCTGAAATAATAAATAAATAGAGATTACTGTCTACTGTAGTATGAATTCAGACTCGGTCGCCCAGTTACTGTTATGATTAAAATAATAAAACTTCATTTAACATGAACAATCTAATAATGAATTAAACAAATGCAGCCGCAAATATATCATTTACATTTTATACCCAAATTTACGAAAAAAAATTTTTTATCGATAATTTGGTACGTAGTAAGAACATCTCTATGGCGCACATGATTTTTGGTTATGAATTCTAAGGCAAAGTATTAAAGAGACCAGAACTTCTTCCTAATTACTTAACATCAATATAATAACATGAAAAACTACTTACCGCTTCTCATCTAGTGGGAATTGAGCCAGGAATACACGCTTTTGATTAGATTTCCTACCCGATTTTATCCCACATATTTCACAGGTTTTGTAATGCATTTTGCTGTTATGCACGTAAATTATAATAAACCGGTATGCACTTAGTTATATGGGTAGACTCCGAAAACACTAAATACGCACGTGACGTGCAGTAAAATTAGCTAAAACTCACACTAAAACTACGCGTTGTTTACAAATATTCAAGACTGCCCGTCACCATTTTGACTAACAGCAGGGCGAGACAAGGAAGGTTAGACAGGAAGTAAGAGACAAAACATGTCGCCATTAAAATTAGCGTAAAGTCCATATATATTTTTTGCAGTACTGAGTTTCGCCAGCCTGCCCCTGCGTAGTAATGTCATATTCTATGACTCGGTTGGGGGCGGGGCCAGGGAGGGGCGCGCCCCGCACGGCCGAACGCGGCGCCAAAATTTGAAGGCGCTGTCATTTCTATACGTAGTCTCAGACCAAATAAGAAGTCAAGACGGAGCGCTGCGAACAATGATGTGAAGCCGGTTTTGTAAACATGTGTGCATTTAGGGAGTGTTGCCGTGCAGTAAAAAATTATTACCCAAATTTTTTATTTTATTTTATTTTATTTTTTATAGGTAAAAAAATTAGCAATTTTTTAAATTGGATACCTCACTTATAAGAGATGTTTTGAGTATTCAGACGAGATAGGGGAATAAAATAAAACAATAGTAATATCAAACATTGGTTTTAATGGCCTTTATGTTGGGTCAATTTTTTGAAATATTGCCTTTTACTGTCCACCATTTTAGAAATTGTTTCTAATTTAGAAAATTTCTAAATTGGAACCGAAATAAAGATATTAATTATATTTAATATAATTAATATCTTTATTTCGGTTCGGGAATCTTAAAAATAAATATTTTTGAAGTGATGATAAAACATGGAAAAACCAAAAAAAATTAACGCCTATTTACACTTACAATAATTTTATGAAAACTAACAGTAAAAATAGAAATAAGTAAAAGAAAGTGACGTTACGTTTCGCGTCACATTAATAACTACCCCAATAAACTGGGACTATTGTGACGCTTATTAGCGGCAACACTTGTGGAGTTTTTTTATTCCAAGCTGTCATAATAATTATTAAAATTGATTTGTTAGAAATATGTATTTTTATGTTTACTTACGTATGAAATGTGATTCCATCTTGCTTTTTAATCTTTGAGGAATTGTTTTTGCAGCCTTTCACCACACAATTCGGCATTTTTGATTATTAATTAATTAAATTGTTTGGATGTCATACGTCAATGACGAACTAGCTCAAACTAATCGGCGAGTCGTAGTTTGGTTATAAATGTGTGCGTTAGGGGCGTATATGTACAGGGCGAGTCGTAGTTTTGCCTGCTTCACATCATTGTTCGCAGCGCTCCGTCTTGACTTCTTATTTGGTCTGAGTACGTAGTAATATTATTTCGATGGATGCAATAGAAAATAATGAAAAAAAATTGTTTTGGTTGGTTTTACTTAATTTTTTGTATACTTAGCGATGATAAGTCACGCCGCTATCTTTCTTCCTTACTGTTGAACGGTTTTTACACGTTTTTATCGAACATGACGGCATTTTTCAATGTTTTTTTTTGTCATAAGTCCGAGGACCGATCGCTATGAGCGTAGACAAGTGACTAAACGAGTTGATGTCTATTGGCCTCAACGTATGGGGACAAAAATTTTGTTCGCGGTGTCCGTTCTATACGTAGTAATATTATTTCGATGCATGAGTCTTGTTTATTTTTGAACAATGCTTAGGAACTAATCTATACTTAAATACTACTTAAGTCAAGAAAGATCTGTGTTTGCCTGAGTGAGGTCGAGAGTACGCTTGGGTGTTGTTTACGAATTTCTAATCTCTTTCTTTGGGTTGTTTTAAATAAAATAAAGTTGAAACGCTAGTAATATTAGTTCAATGAGTTCAAATATATCCATTTCAGCTCATTGAACTAATATTACTAGCGTTTCGTATCTTGACCTAAGTATTATTTAAGTATAGATTAGTTCCCAAGCATCGTTCAAAAATAAACAATACTCATTTGAGTTTAGCTTGGTAAATTTCTACTCAAGCATTGTTCTGAAATTAAAGCTCGTAAACTAATTTTAAATTGAGATCAAAGCTTGAGTATCGTTCTGTAATACGGGCCTTAAACCATGTACTGCATCAAACGCGATTCTACGGAATTTTTCGGGTAAATACGGTCGTAACCTATCATTCATCATTTCGCAAAAGATAGGTTTGCTACAATTTGGCATAACTCTCTTTTTAAATTCAAATTTTCCGCTGTCTAATAATTGCGAAAGAGTTTCATCGTTGCTTTGACAATCATCTGCTAATTCGTCAAAATCTATTACTGTAGGACAGCTCACGTTTCTAAGCGCGATAACGCATCCGCCACTACATTGTCATTACCACTGATGTGGCGAATATCAGTACTGCTAATAAAAGCTAGGTAACTGTCGGATGCGTCTAGGTGTTTCCTTTTCGCATCTAGTTTTAGTAAATGCGAATGTAAGGGGCTTATGGTCTGAGTAAATTATTAACTGTCGACCCTCTATTACATCTTTAAAATGACGAATGGCTAAATAAATTGCCAACAATTCTCTATCATAAGCGGAATATTTTGATTGTGCATTACTTAATTTTTGAGAAAAATAATCTAATGGTTACCAAGAGTCGTCAATTTAATGTGTTGTTGTAATACTGCACCTAAGTACATAAGTGTTAGACGCGTCGGCCATAAGAGCGATAGGCACTTCAGAACGGGGATCTGACAAAGTTACTGTATAAAGTTGAACTATGTATGAACTGGGACTGGCTAGAATGAACTAAATAAAATGAATAAACTGAACTTATAAGATTGTATTTCCTTTAAAACTGAACTAGATTTATTTATTATTATTTATAATTATCGTGATCTTATTGAACTAATGAACTAAAGACAAGAAGTTTTGACGTATATAAAAAAATGACAATAGAAAATCAGGAAGAAAAAAGAGGAATTTAAAAATAGAATTTATGTATCAAAAAGAATGTATATGCACGAACAGTTACTGCGTTTGCTAAACTTACCTTACATTTCTCAAAAGCAATGTCAGATTCCTGTGACCAAACAACAGGGGTCTTAGAGTTGTTTAAATATTTGTTTAAAACTGATTGATGTGATACGGCCATAGGTAAATGTGCGCGGTAAAAATTATAAACAGGCGATTTACAACTTACAAGAGTTACGAGTTGATAAATAGACCAGTTTGCTACATAGGCGAGTTACAAATGCACCGATACGATACTAACTCCCTTTGTCGTGTGTCTCGACTTGTTGAGTTAATTAAATCATGATTGTATTATTGGGAGTCTTAGCTATGTCCGGCTGCGGTGCCTTTCGTGGTACTACTGTTGAAAGTCTTACCTACGTAGAAATTATCGAGACAACGAGGATGCAGGGCTCGGTTTTACTCTGCTTGAATGTTGAGTGTCGGCGTTCCGACACTGGGGCGGAGAATGTAGGCGACGCAGCGGCCTCTTTAGTAATATTTGGTTCTAATTATCTTTGGGCTGCTACGTCGCACGTGTCTTCTTATTGATTTTTGTTTCATTGTCATCTGGTTCATTTCTTAGTTTGTTTTAATATTTTGGTTTTAATGTAGAATTAAACAGTTGTACCTAAGGAGACACCTTGTTTGGACTGACCCCATCGCCAACAGAAAGATGTGTTATGGGCCCATGCGAAAAAAAAAATCAGACACGAGTCGAAAGATCAGTGGAGCTATTTCTCTAAGCATCATTTGTTAACTCGAAAGCGGAATCCGCGGTGAGATTCCAAAATTGCATTCTGTAAAACTCGTGTGCGCCGGTAGCGACACCACGGCGAACGTGGCGACGTGATGAACTGTCACCAAATGTGTTATTGACATTAGTTGTATGCATTTCGTATTCTCGGGAATTTCCGAAATTCACTTCTGTCATATTAAGAGTTCATAAATGGCAAGCGAATTTACCGTTGAGTATAATTAAAACTATTAAATTTAAGGAATCGCGACAGTAGAAGTGGAAAAATCACTCAAGGACACAATGGCTCCATTGTTTTTGTTAAGTAGTTTAAAGAAGCTCATTCCTTGGACTCTTTTGTTTTAATTTTAATATTTTACTACTTCCATTTCATATATGGGTCCAATTATCAAGAATTAGGTTAATAAAAATAAAATAAATAATTATAATTTTATTTAGTTATTTAATTGATATGTTAACTCGAAAGCGGAATCAGCGGTATTCTGTAAAACTCGTGCGCGCCGGTAACCGTGGCGACGAGATGATGAGTATCATCTCTATTTAGCTTGTGACGAGATGAACGAACTGTAACTGTCACAAAGTGAGTTATCAAATTGACATTAGCTGTAGTTTAGTTTTTTTCTACAAGTTTTGGCTTCTGCATTCTTGTTTCTTGCAATTGTATATAGTGTTGTTTCATTCTCTGTTTTACCTTAATAATCTAGACTATTCGTTTTATAGACAGATAAAATATGTGAAATTAGTTATTTATATTTAAGGTTTTCACAATAATACACAATATGATGATGAAGATCGATTCTCGATTGCTAAGTATTGCAACATGCCTGTCACTAGTCAAAAGTCATTCAATCCGAAACTCACTTCATTTCGAAAGCGCTCTTGAATGTGACATCAATGTTTACAGAATACCGATCAAAGAGGAAGTGAATACGGCATCGAAGTAAGGGCGGTCACTTCTCTTTCGAGTTTGCCTTTTAAAGAATAGCTCTGCAGTAGACAAAGCATACAAACAAATCTTGTCTGACAGATGCTTTACAGTGTTCATCATCTTCTGATGTCTTCGGCCGCGCATGTGATAGTTTCTTGCGGAAATGGAAAGATCAAAAGGAATTGGTATTTAGGAGCACTTCCAGGTACTCCGACAACTAACAATGCGCTTGAAGCATTCAATCGAACTCTAAAAGACGAAAATACCTTGCGAGAGCGTCACTCATTATCACGCTTCCTGGTGTTAGCGAAAGATATGATGACAGAGCGGTCTAACAATTTATGTTATATTTAATAAGTACGTTTCCCAACAACCCACCATAACCCTCAAACAATGGACTAAAGCATAGAATAAGTAATAACCCGAGGTAGAATGGACAGTCTCCGCCCCGCACCGGACCGAGTTACCGCAACCCTGCCGCACCCGAGGAGCCCTCGAGGAGCCCTCAGTCGCAAAGGTGTGTGTTTAGTGAACGAATGTGTTTACGTGTGCGCGTGTACATACAGACGACATTGCCCGACATTGGTCTATGTAGTATTAATAGATGATTATTTCATGCGTGTTGTATGGAGTGTCCGGGCTGCGACTGAAGCGTACCAATGGACTTAATTGCCTAAAAGACTACCAGTTAAATATATAACTGAATCAGCGACATCCTACAGGATTCCAGCCGATGAGAACATGGAGTGTAAAACTTTCGTTGTTTAAAAGTTTTGATCATTTTAAGCAACAGTTTTTCAGTGTATGGGAAGTAATGATACCAAACATAATGATTAGCTAACGGGTGTAACTGTCCTGTCCTGCCTTCCTGAAATGTACATCTGCAAACATTTGCTGGGTTTAGCAATCAGGCTTCCAATAAACTAAGTAAATTCAATAATATAATGAAGGAAAGGCTCACTCACTCTCTCACTCTTGGATTACTCTGTGGATGGCCCTGACTTGCTATATAATAATTTATTTCTGCCCTTGCTTGAAGAATATGGGAAAAATTTTAAACAGAAATCTATTACAGTTTCAAATAAATTAAATTTTATTATTGGGCAACTCCGGGTATTTTAATAAGCAAAAATAAATTATTTGATCTATATGCTCAAAAAACTTACAGACTTGATTTATTAATTGTTAATTATGTTAGGAATTACTCAGGGATGTTCAAGACTGTTTGTCAAAAAGCAAAATCTTTGTATATTAAGAAAAAAAGGATTTAGGCAATAAAATAAAAGCTGTTTGGGATGTTATTAATAAAGAGACAGGCAAAATAAAACCACGGGATTCGATCACCACCCTGAAACATAATGATCCACTGATCATATGAAAATTTCTTTACTGATATCCCCATCACAGTTACTAGTTCTCTTAACTCCTCGCCTAGTAGTGCTAATAAACTGTTGATGGAAAATGTGGTGTCTAATGAAGAAGACTTTAAATTTAAATATATTTCTCCGTATAAAATTATTAAGACCTTTAAACAACTCAATGTTAAAAACTCTGAGGATCATTGGGGAATTTCTATTAAAGCACTGTATGCTGTTATAAATGCCATTGCTCCACATTTGACCATAATTTTTAATGTTTGTATGACTGGTCTGTTTTGGGCCTCAATTCTGCAAGGATCTAATGAAGTACAGCAAGTTGATTCCTTTGTTTAAGTCTGGTGAAAAAACATGAACCTGGAAATTACAGACCAATATCTATTTAGTAATTGGTGACTTTATTATGCCGTCTACGACGGTAGAAATACGAAGTTACTTGGAATATGTCAATGCTTACAGTGGATTTAGCCAGGTAAATAATATAACAAATATTAATAATCGCACACTAGATTTAGTTTTGACAACATTTATGGCGAGTGACATAAGGGTGCAGTTGTCAGATGACACACTAGTTGATGTGGATGTTCACCATCCTCCGTTGTTGTTGACGGTGAGTGTTATATCCTAATTTGGTGATTTATTAATACACTTAGAATATTTGTTATATTTTATTTCCGTTGAAAAGAATTACAATGGTCAGACATGAATCAAAGTAAGTACGCGTGCTCCACAGATTATTAAACCAACGCCGTCCTCAGTGACAGTTTGGGTTGCCATATTCACAACTAAACATAATACACAACACTCTCCCCTCCTTAAAAATAAAAACGAAGAAAAATATTTTAAACATGCTTGAACCACCTACCTAAAATAGCTACCTAACTTTGGCAACAATCTTAAAAATAATATATATTTTAAATAACAACATGTATTTTATAGTTTTAATTCTTGCCCACACTCTAATAATTGATTGCTATGTCGTTTCCATTGCAAACCATCTACTTCTACAATGTAAGTTACCCCCGGGACCAAAATTTTAATAACTCTACCTAAAGACCATTTGTTTTTGTTTTTCCTTAGATCTTTTGCCATAACTTTTTCTCCAATTTCAAATGTTTTGTGTAATTTTTTTGGATTTTTTATTGTTTGCTTTATATTTTCAATATCAACTTTACCATTTACTGGATTTGGTCTCAACAATGAGAAACGACATCGCAATTCTCTCCCGTACATTAATTTTGCTGGACTTTGTCCAGTCGTCTTGTGGGCCGCATTTCTATAATCAAACAGAAATAAGTTACAGGCATATTCTACAGTATGACCACTTTGCACAATTTTAGTTACATGGGACTTAAATGAATCTACAAAACGTTCTGCTAGTCCATTTGTGGATGGATAATAGGGTGGTGTAAAACTTTGATTTATCCCCGCCATCTTACAATATTTTCTAAACTCTTCACTTGTCCATGTTGGACCATTATCTGTTACTAAATGTAACGGATATCCATAGCGAACAAAAACACTTTTAAAAGTGTCTATTGTTTTCTTTGATGTGATATTATTCATTACAAATGCCTCGGGCCACTTTGAATAAGCATCAATAATTATTAAGTACATTTTGTTATAAAAAGGCCCCAGAAAATCGGCGTGCAATCTGTGCCACACCGCAGGTGCCTGTGGCCAAACTGTTAACTGTATCTTTTCTGGGTTTTTTCTATTTTGCAAACATATGATACAATTTTTTGTTATATCCTCAATCTGTTTATCCATTTTTGGCCACCAAAAATATGACCTCGCTATCTCTTTCATTCGTGTGATACCCAAATGACTAGCATGCAATTCGTACATAACTTCATCCCTTATTATACTTGGTATTATGACTCTATACCCCCATAATAAACATTCTTTATCTATTGTAATTTCATTTTTTCTCGTAAAATATGGTTCATACATTTCCCCTAAGTCATTTTTGTCTGGCCAACCATCTCTACAATACCGGAAGATATCACACATAATTTTATCTGTTTTTGTTTCTTTTTTTATAGTTTCCCAGTTCAACATATTTAATTTTGATTCATTAATATAGTTTACAGTATGACTTTCAAATGTTTCATTTAAGAATGTATTATCTTTTGCCTTTTTTGGTTTTGAGTCTATTACAATTCGTGACAAGTAATCTGCTGGGTTGTTTTTGGATTTGATATGTTGGATTTCATAATTAAAACCACTCAAAAATATTGACCAGTATTGCAACCGTTTTGCCGCCATTTTTGGTATACCATATTTTGGCCCTAGAATTTTTGCTAATGCTTCATTGTCTGTCTGTAAAGTGAATTTTTTTCCAAATAAGTATTCATAAAATTTGCTGACCCCAAACACAATTGCATACGCTTCTTTTTCCAAAATAGGATACTTGATTTGATTTTCATTTAACTTTTTACTGGCATATGCCACCGGTTTTATTACATTGTTACTATCTTTTATTGATAATATTGCAGCTACACCACAATCTGACGAGTCACATGTCAGTATTATTGTTGAATTTCGATCAAAATGTGACATGGGAGTTGTGTTTGCTAGTGCCAATTTTATATCTTTAAATGATTTTTCGCATTCTTCTGTCCATTGGAATTTATCTTTTCTTAAACAATCATACAATGGTTTTAATATAATTGCCATATTTTGTAGGAACCTACTATAATAATTTACTTTTCCTAAGAAAGATTGTAACATTTTTAAATTTTCAGGCCGGCCTAATGACAGCAATGGTTCAATTTTACTTTTTACAATTTTCGTATTTGTTCTGTTTACCTCAAATCCAAAAACATCCAGTTTTTCTTCAAAAAATTTACATTTCTTAATTTTTAGTTTTAACCCCGATTCTTTTAATCTATTCATTACAAGTTTTAGTTTGTCATATGTTTCTGATAATGTTTTACCATATACATAAATGTTATCAATATACACAACTACATCCAGTCCGTTTAATTTCTGTGAAATTAAACGTTGAAATGATCCTGGACCGGTGCTCACTCCAAAAGGTAGGTATAAATATTTGAAAATGCCTTCTTCCGTTACTATTGTAACCAACTTTTGTGATTCCTCATCAAGCGGAGCTTGTAAATAAGCTTCTTTTAAATCCAGTTCACAGAAATAACTATTTCCTTGTAACTTCATAATTATATTTTCAATTGTTGGTAACGGATAGTGGTCAATTTTCAAATACTTATTTATTGTTATACGGTAATCACCACATAGTCGTATTGTTCCATCAGGCTTTAAAACGGGAACAACTGGAGTACCCCAATCTGAGTACTCCACTGGTTCAATACGTTTATTAACAATTAATCTTTTGATTTCTTCTTTGACTTTATCTTTCAAAGCATATGGAACAGATCGAACCGGCATGAAAATTGGTTTTACATTTTTTTCTATTGATAAATGAATTGGCTCCCCTTTAAAACTCCCCATACTAGTTTCAAATATTTCACTGAACTTTTTTTTTATTTTATTTATTAAATTTTCTTTTGAGCAATGTTCATAGACTCTTTGTTCGAAATTTGGTGGCCACAGTTTTAACACAGAAAGCCAATCCTTTCCTATGATTCTTGGTAAACCATCTTTAACTACAAACAACCTTTGGTTACCTACATTAATTTCTCCATAACTCACGTCTAGATTTTCAATAACTCCTATTGGTGTTGAAGTTGACTGGTCAAAATTTGTGAAAATTACATTTCGCTGTTTGACTTTTACATCTGGAAAATACATATTTTTATCAGATAATGTTATTGTACTCACATCAGCACCTGTGTCCACTTCAAACTTAAAGGTCTTTCCGTTTACACTTACATCCAGCACAGCAGATGGAACTTTTTGCCGCTCCCCGAAGTAGAACACATCACAATATTCAGGGTCATCGTCTTTTTCCTCATCTTTTTCTTTTACACCTGTACTATCTGTATCATTTTGTTCCTCTAAATTCAAATTCTTCATTTTTAGTAGCTTCTTTTTAGTACATACTTTGAATATGTGTCCCTTTGTACCACATTCACTGCAAAATTTCCCACGTAAACTGCACTCTGATTTAAAGTGACCACTCTTTCCACAACAAAAACATGTAGCATTTATTTTGTTAGAAGAAAACGACCGTTGTTGAGGACCAGAATTATTAAAATTATTGTTCTTGTTTTTTGTATAATTTCTTCCCTGTAATTTAAACATTTGTGAACGTTCTTGTTGTCTCTCCTGATTGTATGCTAAGTTGTAAGCTGCTTCTACATTTTTCCCCAATGTGGTCAACTTTTCCAAATTCTCATCGGCCTGTTTTAATAATTCAAATCTTACTGCATCACAGTGTGTTCCATTCAACAATCTTTCTTTAATTTCATCATCTAGACTCTTGAAATTGCAGTTTTTAGATAATTTTTTCAATTCCAACAAGTATTCTTCGATAGTTTCATTAGATTTTTGAAATCTTTTTCGGAATTCTGCTTGATGTATAGCATAATTTTTTACTGGATGGAAATGGTTTCTTAGTCTTTCACTTATATTTTCATATGTTTCTTTAGCGGGTGTCTTCGGAGTACATAATGTAGTCAATAGCTCATAGACATTTGTACTTAGTTTTGTGATGAGTAATGGTACCATTTTCTCTTTAGGGATGTCATTTATTTGTATAAAACATTCAAATTGTTGTTCATAGGCGTTCCAATTTCCGCCCGTAAATACCTCTAATGTTGCTATAGACGTCATTGTTTGTATTGTGGATTGATTATGTTTTTTATCAATGTATTGTCTTAAGAATGCCCGTACTTCGTCAATTGAATTTTCACTTGTGAATACAGTACCCGTATTTAATTCTGTGACTATGTCTATCAATTGAGCTTTGGTTTTCGAAGTAATCCACGATTTTTTCCCTTTCTTTATTAATTCCGCAGCTTCTTTGTCCATAGATGTTCCAGGTTTTTACGCGGCAGGCACGTTTTTAGGTTATGATTGTCTCGACCGCCGGCAATATAATTTTGTTGCACAGCTCAAAGTTTTGGTTCGACCTCGTCGCCAAATTGTTATATCCTAATTTGGTAATTTATTAATACACTTAGAATATTTGTTATATTTTATTTCCGTTGAAAAGAATTACAATGGTCAGACATGAATCAAAGTAAGTACGCGTGCTCCACAGATTATTAAACCAACGCCGTCCTCAGTGACAGTTTGGGTTGCCATATTCACAACTAAACATAATACACAACAGTGAGGATGCGCGCGCACACCTTGGGTAATCATCAGCCTTCATTATTAGAAAACGGGAGGTTGAACCATAACAATGTTATTATTAATGACCAACCGAAATGGAATTTTTATAAAGCGGATTTTCCTACCTTATATTATAATTTCACATGTATAAATTGGCGCGTATTGTACGAAATTGATGATCCTAACGTAGCTTTAAATTATTTTTATGAATTAGTCAATGAAAATATCTCATATTCAGTGCCGATGAAGAAAAAAAATATAAATAGTAATAAAAATAAGTATTCTTATCCAGATTGGTATACAGGAAATTAAACGAAAATGGAGATATCACAAAATATATAAAGTCTCGCGTTTACAGTCTGATTATAACGAGTTTTCTAGATGTCGAACTCGAGTGAAGCGTAAACTCGAATCAGCTTATGAATCGTATCAACTTAAACTTCAGCTGAATATAAAAAATGAACCCAAATCCTTTTGGAACTTTATAAAGTCGAAACGATCCAAAAATAAAAGGGCGCGTATTACAAAGGATGGACAGGTATTGAGTGAGTCCGAGTGTTCGCAGTGTTTTGCTTCGTATTTTCACTCGGTTTATAGTAGTACGAGGCCTGAGTTGAACCCTGCTGAGGCTGAGAGGTCGGCGGGTTCGAGCGGAGGGGCGGCGCGCGTTCATGTCGATAAGCTGAGTGTGTGCGACCTGCGTGGAGCACTCCGACGTTTAAAGCCTAAACTTTCGGCGGGTCCTGACGGGGTACCATCTATTGTTGTTAAGGATTGTGGTTCGGTTTTTGAAGGACCGTTATTACATATATTTAATTTATGTCTTAAGGATGGTTACTACCCTGACTTATGGAAGATAACACGAGTAATCCCGGTTCCAAAGGCAGGGTCAAATACTGAGGTGGGGGGATACCGACCAGTGGCGGTACTGTCTGCGTTTGCCAAGGTATTCGAGTCGGTGTTGCATAGGTGTATTTACGCTCAAGTGAGAGCTCAATTGTCCAATGCCCAGTATGGTTTTAGGCCGGGTCGGAGTACGGGTAGTAATTTGCTTTCTTTGGTGTCATATTTGTCGCCAAATATAGATGCCGGGGGTCAAGTAGACGTGGCGTATTTTGACTTTCGAAAAGCATTTGACACTGTGGATAATGACATACTTCTGAGTAAATTTGCGGCTATTCACGCCACACTTATTAAATTTTTTTGCGAGTTACCTGGCGGAACGTAGACAGTATGTGGAGTATGCGGGGTTCGAGTCTCGGCCATATTACACGTTTTCGGGCGTAAGTCAGGGTAGTAATCTCGGGCCATTAGCGTTCCTCATAATGGTCAACGACCTCCCAGCGGTGGTGGACGAGACCAGGTGTTTGCTTTTTGCGGATGATCTCAAATTGTTTTTAGCTGTAGAAAGTACAAGAGATTGCGAGAGGCTTCAGAATGACATTGAGAAAGTCCTATTGTGGAGTAAGGCTAATAAGCTTTATTTCAATGTGGACAAATGTTCAGTGATGACTTACAGCCGAGCCCATTTCCCAATACAATACCCATACGAGATGGACGCAGTTCGTATACCGCGCGTGGAGCGAGTACGCGATCTTGGTGTGGAGATGGTCCCGGATTTATCTTTTCGTAAATACATCGTGGAAATATGTGGTAGGTCCTTCAAACGCCTTGGTTTTATTTTAAGGATTTCCGTAGTAATTATACAATAAAAATTCTGTACAATGCGTTAGTGAGAAGTCACTTAGAAACCAGTGCCATTATATGGACTCCGTATGAGAATAAATATAATCATATGGTTGAAAAAATTCAAAATAAATTTACGCGATTTTTATACAGGAAAGAGTACGGAGTCTATCCTTTTTATCCTCTTATGTACCCGAGCTTATTTGTGATAGGCATGGTTGGGTATAATAGGTTGGCAGTGAGGAGGGACGTTGCATTGGTGAAATTCGTGCTGAGTATTTTTCGTGGGCGCGTGCATCTTCCAGAGGTGCTGGAGATGATGCAGCTGCAAGTGCCGACGCTGGGCCCGCGCCGTCAACCAGACACTTTTAGGGTGCCATCAGCTAGGACAAACATGTTAAAATTTGCGCCTTTGTCACGAGCCATAAAGTTACTAAATGTTTTGTCAAAAGAGGTTGACATATTTCATACCAGCCTAACAAAGGTAATTGAAGTATTACAAAAATATTTAGAAAATTATGAAAATGTTAAAGATAATTGATTAAATACCTAGTTGTAGCATCGCTTTGGTTTTTAACTGTAAAGGTGTTATAATCTTGTCAAATAAATAAATAAATAAATTTTACCAGGGGCCCAAGTCTGCTAAAATGCACTAATAGAGTGTCGATGGTATGTCACTTGAATAGTATTTGACATGTGGTATTCTCTTAATTGTTTAAGTCCGATGCCATTTCATTGACACACCATCAACCTACTATTGATCTTTTCGGTAGTCTGTTTTGAGCAAAATATTTGAAAAGGTTATGCTTGAGCAGATGCAAGAGCATTTTAAAAAGTTTAATATTATTCATAGTAAGCAATATGGTTTCACCGCCGGGATGTCTACTACTGATGCTGGAGTTGCGCTCATCAAGCATATCCTGAATGCATGGGAGGGATCGCAGGATGCCATCGGGGTATTTTGCGATCTCTCTAAAGCTTTTGATTGTGTAGATCACCAGACGCTTTTGCTCAAACTAAATCATTACGGAGTTAGGGATAATGCGCAAAATTTGATTGCGTCTTACTTAGCCAATAGATTGATAGTGTGAAATCTAAGGGTGCAAATGTGAGATTTGGGGTGCCCCAAGGCTCGATCCTAGGTCCTTTCCTATTTTTAATTTATTTTAATGATTTCCCTTTTATGGTCAAGAACATGACAGATATTGAAGCTATTTGCTGATGACACTTCTTTGATTTTTAATTTTAATCGCCAGTGTCGCAACACTAACAATGTAAATGGTGCACTCTCTGCTATTCAAAACTGGTTTACTTGCAACAATCTGTTATTAATAACACCTACATATGGCAAAGTGAATTTTACTACTTTGAGTTTAAACTCAATGGCAAAGTGAATATGGCAAAGTGAACTTTACTACTTTGAGTTTAAACTCAAAGTAGTAAAATTCACTTTGCTATATGTTCGTCAGGTAAATACTGACATTATTCTCGATGGTACTAAATTAGATTTTGTAAATGAGACGATATTCCTTGGATTCAGGCTTGAAATGGGCTCCCCATATAAAAAAACTTGCCAGCAGACTCAGTTCTGTAGCGTACGCGGTCAGGAGAATTAGGCGAATGACTGATGTAGCGACAGCGCGTCTAGTTTATTTTAGTACTTTCGTAGCATCATGTCATATGGCATATTGCTGTGGGGTAAGGCAGCCGATATTGAGGTAATATTTATTTTACAAAAAAGAGCTATCGGCTGGATTTATAATATGGGTTCCAGAGAATCATTACGGGAAGTTTTCAAAGAAATTAATGTTCTGACCGTTGCATTTCAATATATTTATGAAAATACAGGGTGATTGGTTGAACAACGGACCCATTAAAGGATCCGGTGGAGGTGAATAAGAAGCTGATGCCTATTCCATTAAGTGTTAAAAACCACCTTATTTTTTTATATTTTTTTATTTTAATGTTCATTCTACGTTTTTTACATTATACTATGCACGAACTCTCGACCTCGACCCGGCAATCCCCCCGCTCCCCGCCCGGCGACCCGCCCGCACCCCAGCGCAAACGCAACCCGATCGCGGCGCTCGCTTCCACGCTTTCACCCACCCCACCCCAGTCGCAAACTTGTTTTGGCACTGATCGCACGTCGCGTACGTACGTACTACCTGTCCGTTTCAAGTTTGCCGCTTCCGCAGTTGCTCTGTACTGTTAGCTTATCGCAAAACAACGAAAGACAATTGATTATCAATCGGCGAGAGCGACACTGAATCGAGTAATAGCGAAAGATATTATTTTCGCTATTACTCGATTATTCTGTATTTTTTTTTATTTCTACTCGTTAATGTGACGTCATAACGGTCGACACCGGCAAACTTGAGGCGGGCGGGTAGTAACTCGTGCCGCCCGTCCGATTGGAATCGCGTGTGCCGCGCTTGTGTTGTGAACTTGTGTGTGAGTGAACTAGTGAGTAGTGATAATGGCTTATCAATACACCAATGAGGAGTATTGGGACATGGTGCAACGTTACGCGAGGGCAAATAACGTTGTTAGACACGCAATTACGTTGTATCGCGAGACGTTCCCAAACCGGCGAGTACCATCATATGATTTGATGTTAGGACTCAATTTTAGATTAAGAGCGTTCGGCCAGTTTACCGTGCCTACTCATGCCCAAGCACGAGGAGCAGAACCTTATCCGGTAGACTTGCATGAAGCCATTTTAGAATACTTTGACCACAACCCACGCGAGAGTACGCGGAATGCCGCAAGACGTTTTAATGTGTCACAGTATACGGTGTGGAATCTGCTACATATAGACAGACGACATCCGCTTCATTATCGACCCGTCCAAGAACTTGGTGTGAACGATTACGAGCCTCGATTAACTTTTTGCCGATGGGTGTTACAAAATCGTGATACGAACATTTTGTTTACCGACGAGGCGACATTTACCCGATTGGGACTTTTCAATGTTCATAATGAACACTGGTGATCCACTGCAAACCCTTACGTAACTCGTTCAGCGAACATTCGTTTCAGCGACGATACAGTGTCAACGTGTGGGCAGGGATTTTAGGAACGAGTTTACTCGGGCCCTATTTTATTGAAGGTCGATTAGACAATAGGGCTTATTTGTCGATTTTGCAGAGTGTTGTGGAGGAGACACTCTTTAATTTGTACTCGGAAACAATCATAGCGGAAGCTATTGAAGATCTGGATTGTGGAGTCAAAATAAATGGCCGGTACATTAATAATATCAGATACGCCGACGATACAGTCCTAATAGCAGGATCACCTGAGGATTTGCAAAGAATTGTAACCCGTGTTAATGAGTGCAGTGAAGAGGCTGGTCTGAGGATGAACATATCAAAAACGAAGATCATGGTGATATCCAAACAAAACGTCGATGATATCAACATCACTGTGGCGGACCAAAAAATTGAGAGAGTGCGCAAATACAAATATCTAGGGACATGGCTTAATGACATCTGGAGCTGTGAACAGGAGGTAAAGATCCGCATCGAAATAGCTCGTAGTGCTTTCTGTACGTTAAAAAGAGTACTCTGCAATCGCAGACTTAAGATCCCTTTGCGCATTAGGCTCTTACATTGTTACGTCTGGCCGATGCTTCTTTACGGATGCGAGGCGTGGACGATCAAAGAGGACCTCAGGAAACGTATCGAAGCGTTCGAGATGTGGGCATACAGACGTATGTTGGGAGTTAGAGAAGGTTTCAAACGTGGAAATCCTGCGACGCGTCAACCAAAAACGGCAACTTATGGAGACTGTTAAGAAGAGAAAAGTTGCATATCTCGGACACGTGCTTAGACATGACAGATATCAACTTTTACAGCTCATTCTAATGGGAAAGGTTGCCGGAAGAAGAGGTGTTGGGCGCAGAAAGAAGTCTTGGCTCCGCAACATCCGAGAATGGACGGGAATCGCGAGTGCTGCTGAGATCTTTCGGCTCGCGAAAAACAAGACCGAGTACACAGCGCTGACTGCCAACCTTCTCTAGTCGGAGAGGCACCCAAAGAAGAAGAAGTGGAGGAGATGCTTGACGACGTGCCCCTAGCCCAATTGGTAAATTTGCACTACCAACATGATGGCGCACCGGCCCACTATCAGTCGGGTGTTCGTAGCTTCCTTATGCAAGAGTTCGGGGACCAGTGGATAGGACGCGGGGGACCTATCGCGTGGCCAGCCAGGTCACCCGATTTGACCACTTTGGACTTTTACTTGTGGGGTGAAGTTAAACGCCAAGGTTATTCCACCGAGTACGATAACCGCGACGAACTAAAGGAAAGAATAGTCGCCGCGTTTAATAATGTGAGAAACAATGAGTTTGTTCTAAGTAGGCTAAAAAACAATTTAATTAAACGAACTCTGCATTTCGAAAAATGGTGCACATTTTGAACAATTGATGCAGTATGTGTAGTGTAGTGATGTGTAGTAGAACAATTATTGTGATTTTCTTGATTTTCATATGATTTGAACAATTGCAAGAAGGCCACGTAGTAGGTAAGTAAAAATTATAAATGTAATGTGATTAAAAATAACTAATAACTAGCCACCTACTTACCTACCTCATTCGATTCATTCTTCGCGCAAATTTATTTTTTGTCATTCGTAGCAGCGGTAACGTAGCACCATAGACCATCCTAGACTAAGTAGTAAATGAATGAATGGCCCCCACCCGCGCACTCCGCGCAGGCCGCGGCGAGGGCAGGGGCGGGCGGCGGCGCTCGCGCGACTTCGACATTCGACACCACGTGACACCACAGTATACGTAAATTGGCCGATTTTAATTTTTTTTTTAAATACGCATATCTCGCCTATTTTAATTTTTTTTGTTTTTTTTATGCAGAAGGGATATAAATTAATTACTTCTTTATCTATTACAATGCGTCCGATCTTTAACCAGTCACCCTGTATAATGTATGAACGTAAAAATATAAGCACATTTGTAAAGTTTAGTGAATACTCGGATTTAAATCTTAGAAATAAACATAAATTAGTTATACCTAAGCACTACCCCGGCTCTCGCCAAGACCTCAAATAGTTTTGTTGTTAATAGTATTCGATTTTATAATAAACTGCCTGAAAATGTGCTGAATTTACCAGGGAAAAGGTTTAAATCCTACATTAAATATTCACTCAGCAGAAAGGCTTATTATAAAATTGAAGATTATCTAAATGATAAAAATAGCTGGAATGATAAACTCGGCACAGACACCAAACACAAGCCTACCTACTGCTAGGTACTTAATATATTGCGCATATATATATATATATAAAAGAAAGTCGTGTTTGTTACAACACTTATAACTCGAGAACAGCTGGACCGATTGCCATGGTTTTTAATTTGTTGGATTTGTTTCCGTCCCGAATAGCAGAATACATCTTAAAAACAATGAAAACTCGATTAGGGGTAGGGTAGGGGTAGGGTAGGGTAGGGTAGGGGTGGGGTAGGGTAGGGTAGGGTAGGGGTGGGGTAGGGTAGGGTAAGGGTAGGGTAGGGGTAGGGTAGGGTAGTGCCTCTAAGGCGGAACAAAGTTTGCCGGGTCAGCTACACTGGGCGTCAAAAATAAGTAGTACAGTTTTAAAATTGCAATTACTCTTAAACTATAGAAGTTAGAGTTTTGAAATAAAAGTCATTTTATAGCAAATTTAACAAAGTTTTCTAAAAATAATATTTTATTTAGCATTAGTAAAGTTTTACACTGAAAATTAAGAAAAAACTAAAAAGCTAACCATTTTGAAGTAACTATCAAGAACTTAATTTTTAAGTTTTGGGCCTTGTTCCCACTTTAGTAACTTGTGTTGCCGCCTCGGGCTCTGATGACATCTTCGAGCCGGTTTGGCATGCTGAACACTAAGTTTCGGAGGCGGTGTTGGGGAATATTCACCCATTGTTCTATCAGGGCCTGTTTTAGAGCCCTGAGGGTGGCGGGGGGTGGTCTGCGTCTTCTGACTAGCCTCCCAAGCTCATCCCAAGTGTGTTCAATCGGGTTAAGATCTGGGCTTCTTGATGGCCAAGCCATCAAGCTGATGCCAACCTCCTGAATGTACTCTTGTACGAGGTGAGCGGTGTGTGGCCGGGCGTTATCATGCATTAGTATCGCTCCATCACCCATATTTACTAAATATGGCCCTGCATACTCGTTAAGGATCTCTAATGCATATCTTTCACCAGTCAGAGTGCCATTTTCTGTGACCACTAGCTCTGCGCGACCCTCTGAAGAGATGCCAGGCCATACGTGTACAGAGCCCCCGCCGTATTGAACTCTTTCCGAGATGCAACCTTGAATGTATCGCTCACCAGGTCGCCTGTATACTCTCCGCGTTCCATCGGAAGTGAATAAAGAAAACCGAGACTCATCTGTGAACAAAACTCTTGTCCATTCTTCTTCGTCCCATTGTACGTGTTGACGGGCGTAGCGTAGTCTTGCTACTCGATGCCCTGTCTCAAGTTTGGGGCCATTTGCTGGCCTGTACGACTTCAGGTTGGCTTCAGCAAGGTCTTCTCCTCACTGTAGTCTCACTAACGTAGTCTCTTCGGGTCTGAAGAAGCTGTTGCTGGACCTTAACTGCATTAAGGTGACGATTTCTTAACACAGTAGAGACAATTAAGCGGTCTCTCCGGTACTAGTGCACCTGGGTCTGCCATTACTTGGTCTCCTTAGATGGTTTCCAGTCTCTTAGTACCTTCGCTTTACTTGCTGGATCGTTCTTAGAGTTACACCCACCGTTCTTGCAGTATGACGCATACTGATGCCTACTTCGAGAAAAGTTATTATTCTTGCACATTCTTCTGGTGAAAGAGGCATGATTAGTGACGTTTACTCGCTGAAGACACATTTGCTTTTGAATTGCAATTGATTTATCAGAAATAAAGAAAACAATAAAAAACAAAAGTACAAGCCAACAGTTTAAAAAAGAGTGTTTTTGTTTGTCGGATGGCCTAACGGTTATTCTTTGTGCAATTCAACATCACAAGGGCGTATCGAGGGTAATCGTGGTATGAGAGAAACAACAGTTTTAGTTCTACTTTAAAACTACCAGCACTTCACAATGACCACTGAAGGAAAAGAAGTGCCGCAAGAAAAACCCCAGTCTAGGTCTTTTTATTCTTTTGTAATTAAATTATAATCATCATTAAACTATAAGCAATAATTTAAACAATAGGTTAAGCTAAATAGAACAGCGTTATGACAGCGTGTGCATCGCGCCAGAGCCGGGGAGAGAATGCCCCTTCCCTTTGTGTTCCATGCCTTTTATACTGTGGCTAGTGCGTCACCGCTCCGCCCGGTGCAACCGATGACTCACGGCGCACGTGCTGTTTTGACGTTGCGCCGCCAGCTGCCAATGATTCATCGGTCGGTGTTGTTCTCCACCACCCGTGCCGTCACGGCCATTCTGACATGCGCACGTCCTCGTGCGTCTTTACAGGATATTATCTGAAACAATACTAATTTTTTCTTTGAAATTTTTTTTAACGGTCGACCATCCTGACTCTTAACTCTCTACCAAGTCTAGTCTCTAATAATAATATCCCTTCAATGATTACAATCCATTTTACTTTTTTTTTTTACATTGATCATTCTCTTCTTTTTTTTACTTCACTCTTTTTTTACTCTTGCTTTCTTTTACTCTTTTTTTTGCAACATGTAAATCTCTTTTTTTTTTTTTTACTATGAAATATAGCATTTGCTACAACACTAATTTGGTCCTATAACTAATGAGTCTACCGACATACTCCGCACATGACAGTGCTCGGAACTATTACTATTGGCAGTTAGGGTCCTAGATATCAGTATTAATAGTCAGGTGGTTGGTTCCATGAACACGTTTATTAACATCACGCGCCGTCACGCCATCGTCACTATAACTTTCAATCAGATTAAGACTACAAGACGACGCACGACTACAAGATCTGGATGCAATAGCAGAAAGGTGGCGGAAATATTGTGAGAACCTTCGAAAACCCAGACGATCATGAACCACCACATATGCCAATTACATGGGAGAACATAACCCAAGAACCTCCAATTCTGCTGTCTGAAATCAATGCTGCAATAGCTGTCAGATCAACTAACAGCCGAGATCTTAAAAGCGACGGGAACGACAGGAGCTAGCGCTATACATAAAATATGTGACAGCATCTGGCGTACCGGTGAATGGCCCGACGATTTGGACAAAATCAATAATTCTGCCATTACACAAAAAAAAAAGGTTCTACGTATAAATGTGACAACTACAGAATTCTAGCTGCTAGCAAAGTGTTATTGCACATTATCAATAACAGGATACGTCACTTTCAGGACTGGCAAATACCGCAGGAACAGGCTGGCTTTGTTAAAGGCAAAGGCGTGAACAAATCTTGAACATTCGCCAGATGATCGAAAAGACCTACGAGCTTAACACTCCTTTAATCTTGTGTTTCATAGACTATAGCAAAGCCTTCGACTGTGTCAACTGGGCTGACCTGTGGTCAATATTGAATGAACTTGGAGTACCAAAACACCTGAGTGCTAAAGACCGATGTCGATGGAGGGACATCGTGAAACAAAAATTTTCACTTCACAAGGGGGCTCACGACCCCTAGTAATGAGGACCACGACGCGAGGAGGAGGACTTATCCATTACTCCCGTTAATATGTCTCACTCAACTCATACCTATAATTTTCTAAAATTGTAGTAACTCTAAAAAGCCCCTTATATTTACGATCTACCTTGGTTTGATTCGTTATAAGAACAAACGGAGAAATGTTAGCGTACCATAGCCTTGCCTCTATTGTACCGAACAGCAAGAGTTTGGAATAATTGCCGAATATTAGTAGAGGCATTTGACCTGGCTGATCACGAGCTAATCTATCGGTGTCTAGAGAGTTAACATAATTTTTTGATAATACACGCGAATTACCCATAATACTAAAAATTGGTTTTATTGGAGTGAACTCAGTGACTCTACATCGAGTAGTGTTGAAAGTCAATTGGATGTCGCCTAATTGTCCCTGCCATGAATGACTACTTTGAATAACTCTACTTCGAACGACTCTACCTCTAATGGCTCTACCTGTAATGATCTACCTTAAATGGCTTTACCTTGAATAGCTCTACCAATTTTGAGCAAGAAGAAGAAGCTTTAATTCCTGAACAAGTTAACTTAATATTGTTAATTACAACGGAAATTCCCTTATCCAACATATCACGACCTAATAGAACATCCTCGTTACGATATTCATCTAACATCCTGTATACATATAGGTTTTTTTTTTTTTAGAACCACTTGTTCATGAAGTATTTACCCTTAAGTAAGTCTCAATTACTGCGCCAAATGAGGCTGTATTCTGAACCAGAGTGAGATATACAAGGAAACCGAACATCACTTATCTTTGACACACAGAGGCGGACCAAATGTCGATAGCGCCCCAGGCAAGCATCTCATGGGCGCCCTTAGCGGCCATGTTACAAATTTTAACTAAATAGCACTGGTAATAGCAAACATAGGCGACTATAGTTAGCATCACCACATACATGTGCTGTATGGTAGAGGTCTTTATTTGTCTCATTGCATAATTGGAAGTCTACACTTGTCACTTTATGTTAAAGAACAACAACAGCCTCCGTTTCTATCACTCCAAGACAATATTAGTAGAGAGAATTGTTTCCAAGAGAGGCCAGGACCGACCCAACTATCGACGTGAGCCGTGAATGAAATATGTGATGAGAGTGAAAAAAAAAAGTAACAGGGACAGAGAGAACGAACATGGAAATCCATCCAATTTTATGTATTCAATCACAGAGGATGACTACAAATATAACGCATATTTCGCAAAACTCGGGCCTAGATTCATAAGTGGAAGTGACTGGGATGCAAAGCACACACATTGGAGCTCTAGGCTTATCACTCAAAGAGGAAGACAACTACTCAAATCCATACAAAACCTCCAACTGGAGTACATTACCACTCACGAACCAACATACTGGCCCACAGATCGTAATAAGGTTCCTGATTTGCTCGATTTCTTCATCACGAGCAATATTAGTAGTAACTATACCAACAGTCGAACTATGTACAGAACAGACCTATCGTCGGAATATACTCCAGTTATATTGAGATAATTCAAAAGTGGTACTGACTAACCTCGGAAAAATTATTCAACAGGTACACTAATTGGAAACTATATCAAGATATGGTATCGTCAATGGTCAACCTCAGAAAGAATATAAAAAAAACACTTACGAGATCGAGCAAGCCGTCGAAAACCTTAACAGGATCATTTACACAGCAGCTACTGAGGATATAAGGACGAACAGAAGGCGTTCCCCAAGATCAAACGAATACAGAAAAATAATTAAAGATAAAAGGCAGCACGTCGACATTTGAGGAAAGAATAGCATAAACCCGGCTACTCTAGGGATAAAGTAGTTTTCAATCAATGCTCTAAAGAATTGAATGATCTCATCAGAACACCAAACGACACACGACAAACCTGGCTCCTTCCCTTGATACGAACTACTCACTGTGGAAAGCCACGCGAAAACTGAAAAGGCCAATAACTCAGGTACCACCGATCAGGAAACCAACGGGTGTATGGGTCGGATGCCAAAAAGCCACAGTCTGCGCTGAGTATTTAAGTGTTTAAGCCTTTCCCAGGATCATACTCTCAGCAGGATGAGATAAACGGTTATCTTCAAAACCCACTACAGCTGTGTCCACCACTAAAATACTCCAGCCCTAGGGGAATAAAAGAAGAAATAAAACAAGCACAAGAAGAAAAATCCTCGACTTGGTCGACAGCACGCTTCTAAAAAACCGAGTGTTGTGGCTTTAAAGAACATCTTTAATGCCTGCCTTTCACAATTCCCAGGGCAACAGAAAATAGCGCAAGTAGTGATGATACTAAAGCCTGGCAAACCACCACAGGGTAAGTCGTCTCATATAGACCTGAGAAGATTCTGCTCAAAAAGATGAAACTACATCTTGACGGTATAATACCTGACCATCAATTTGGTTTTCGTGAAAAACACGGCACCATAAGAACAGCTCCATCAGTTTGCCTTAAGGATAATCCGCCACTGTTGACACATCTCGCTCAGCTTGAGATCATAGACTCGAGGCATGCATGCCTCGGTTGCACTGCAACTCGGGGCGCGTCGCCACTACACTGCTGCACCGCCACCGCTTGGTGCGCGTCGCTGCTCAGCTTCCGCTATTCGTCACACACCGTCGAGTATCGGACGGTCGTACACCTGAAATGACACATTTTAAAATCCCTACACGTTGAGGTTAAGTACCCACCATACGATACTCTTTGTCGCTGAATTCCTCTACTCGTAGTCCGCTAAACTACGCTACTCGTAGTCGAGGACAGCAAAATCTCCGTCGTACATTGAACTCACTTTCTTAACTCGGAAATAACTCCATCCAATTTACATGTCACATCTACCTAATCTGTTAAACTCTCAATACCACGACATGTATCCCGCTTCTGATGTCGGATGGCCTAACGGTTATTCTTTGTGCAATTCAACATCACAAGGGCGTATCGAGGGTAATCGTGGTATGAGAGAAACAACAGTTTTAGTTCTACTTTAAATAACTTTATTAAACTACCAGCACTTCACAATGACCACTGAAGGAAAAGAAGTGCCGCAAGAAAAACCCCAGTCTAGGTCTTTTTATTCTTTTGTAATTAAATTATAATCATCATTAAACTATAAGCAATAATTTAAACAATAGGTTAAGCTAAATAGAACAGCGTTATGACAGCGTGTGCATCGCGCCAGAGCCGGGGAGAGAATGCCCCTTCCCTTTGTGTTCCATGCCTTTTATACTGTGGCTAGTGCGTCACCGCTCCGCCCAGTGCAACCGATGACTCACGGCGCACGTGCTGTTTTGACGTTGCGCCGCCAGCTGCCAATGATTCATCGGTCGGTGTTGTTCTCCACCACCCGTGCCGTCATGTTTATTAAGTTTTTTTTTTTCAGTCAATCTTTAAAAAATGATATTATGCATGACGTTTTTATTAAATGAAATGAAATTGTCTTTTAACTTTTTTTTATTTGAAAGGTCTAGCTTCTGTAGTTTAGGAGATATTGCAATTTTAAAACTGTACTACTTACTTTTGACGCCCAGTGTAGTATTGTATAAAATACACTTTCTACCTTTATTTAATTTTTTACACCTGTAAATGTAGATATATATATGAATACCAGTATATTAATTCGCTTTTTTTTTCTCTTCATTTATAGTGTTATTAGTCTTTAATTATTTGTATAATTTTTTTTTCGTCATCAGAAATTACAGATATTTTGTGTTAATTTTATATTTTCTGTCATTGTAATTTGTATCTTATTAATACCATTTTATAAGAGGCAGTGCTAAGTTTCTTGCTGTTTCTTCTTAGCACAAATCTGCCATCAGAACTGGTGGTAGGAAAAAATTTAGACGATTCGAAAGAGCTTATATTAGGCCTATTTGAATAAAAATATTTTGAATTTGAAAATTTGAGGCTAAAGCATGTCGACCCCCTGAAGCCCGGAACATCCCTATTGGTGAGAAGAGAAAGAGGCCAGCAAAATCCAAAAAAGCTTTGTTATCTCATAATTTAAAAATAATACACTTTTTTTAAAGTTATAGCTACAATAAATAAAATAAAATTTGCAAATCAATCAAAAAGTCCGCCCTAGGTTACTCTGCATAGCAATCGCGTACTAACTATTTGGTTAGCATACAATCCGATTTCATTTAGTTTAGTACCTATTTAGTTAGCGCTAGTCTAGCTATAAAGAGTACCTAACAGTAACAAACCAATGGCGATCGAGCGGAATTATCTTCAAGAGTAAGGAGGCTGTTCCCTCGAAAGGTTCCCGCGCTTTTTTTTCTCAACAGCAGAGCTATTCTCTAAAAGGCAAACTCGAAAGAGAAGTGACCGCCCTTACTTCGATGCCGTATTCACTTCCCCTTTGTATTCTGTAAACATTGATGTCACATTCAAGAGCGCTTTCGAAATGAAGTGAGTTTCGGATTGAATGACTTTTGACTAGTGACAGGCATGTTGCAATACTTAGCAATCGAGAATCGATCTTCATCATCATATTGTGTATTATTGTGAAAACCTTAAATATAAATAACTAATTTCACATTTATCTGTCTATAAAATGAATAGTCTAGATTATTAAGGTAAAACAGTGAATGAAACAAACAATAAATACAATTGCAACAAACAAGAATGCAGAAGCCAAAACTTGTAGAAAAAAAAACTAAACTACAGCTAATCTCAATTTGTTATCTCACTTTGTGACAGTTACAGTTCGTTCATCTCGTCGCCACGGTTACCGGCTCACACGAGTTTTACAGAATACCGCGGATTTCGCTTTCGAGTTAACATAACTAAATAAAATTATAAATTATTTTATTTTATTTTTATTAACCTAATTCTCGATAATTGGACCCATTTGAAATGTAAGTTGTAAAATATTACAATTAAAAAAAAAGCGTCCAAGGAATGAGCTTCTATAAACTACTTAACAAAAACAATGGAGCCATTGTGTCCTTGAGTGATTTTTTACTTCTACAGTCGGTAATAGTTGGTCCAACAGGAAATGCTGCTCTATTCCTTTAATTTAATAGTTTTAATTAGCTATACTCAACGGTAAATTCGCTTGCCATTTAAGAACTTTTAATATGACAGATTCATTCGAGTGTCGAAAATGAAGTGAGTATCGAAAATTCCCTTAGAGAATACGAAATGCATACAGTTTTAATATCAATAACACATTTGGTGACAGTTCATCACGTCGCCACGTTTTGCAGTGGTGTCGCTACCGGCGCACACGAGTTTTACAAAATGCAATTTTGGAATCTCACCGCGGATTCCGCTTTCGAGTTAACAAATGATGCTTAGAGAATAGCTCTACAGGTAAAAACTTGAGAGAACCATAAACAAACTCGGCAAGTTTTTTAATTCATAGACTATTTAGGCAAAAGAAGACAAACAGCTCTCTCACAGGAACACTGCGTTTTATCAAGGCACATAATCTTTAATACATATAAAACAATACCGTGAAGGGTGACTGACAGGTAACGCACAGCCTAGACCCTTGGACCTATAGACTTGAAATTTGGAGAGATGAGTATTCTAGGGGAGCACTAAGAAGGGATTTTTTGAAATTCCACCCCTAAAGGGGCGAAATGGGGTGCCAAAGTTTGTATGAAGAAACAAAAACGCGTGGCCCGATTCAAACAAAAATTATAAATACTCTACAAAGCAAACAAATAAACACCCCGTTACAAAATTTTCTGATAATTAAACCAAAATTTCTGAAACCTTGACTTACGGACAACGCCCAGTCTTAAACTATTCGATAAATAGACTTGAAAGGACAATGCCAGTCTTTGTATGGAGTTTGGACCAAGTGCTGCCAAGAATGAATTCATAGTGCAATATGTTCCTATGGGTAACACTAGTCTGTAAACCAATGCGCTTTGAAATCTGTCCCGGAGGCCGGAAGTCATAAGAAAAAAGGCTTTTATTTGAAAATATTTTTTCTTAGATAAGTGCCATAAACATAAATAATTGACGATGTGTCACAGTACCCGTGGCCCCGTCACTTAGGGGGCATCCCATCAGTTTTTTAGTGGTAAGTCCCACAGTCCCCACCGCATATTCGCCGGGCGGTGGGGCTGCTGCAAAGCATTTTTCTGACGATAATAAAAAAAAAGGATCTTAACGCAAGGTACTTACAGAAAGTACTTTCATTTCTGGGCAGTACTTGGTGCCGACCCTGGCATTGTCCTTTGGATAGAATATTTCTTGAATTCTCAAGATGTGCACTAAGAAGGGATTTTTCAAAATTCCCACGGGAAAGCGAGATATACGCAAACGTAGTTGCGAGGGTATATCAACGCACAGCCCAAACCGCTGGGTCTAGAGATTCCAAATTTGGCATATGTAGGCCTTATAAGGACCGGAACGAACCAGACCGGACCGAAACGAATAGGCCACGCGGGGGAAGCCGGGGACAGAAGCCAGTAAGTAATAATTTAAGACCTTTTATAACATATTTTGACTTTGACTGGCGACGACGAAAAATAGTATCTAAATACGTAAGGGCTTACGCGTCTTAAAATCAGAATTTAAATATAGGATAGGATACAATAACCAAAACAGCAATAATTTCAAAAGTGTTTTATTATCGCAGACATTTTTGCTGTTGCGGTTATAATGTCATTTTTACGTTGTTCCATAGCGTTCGTGGGGATCACTAGCCCGTGCCGCTCATCGCTTCCGCGAATGCGTCGGCGCCGGGCACGCTGTCGGCGCCGGGCACGCTGTCGGCGTCGGGGATCATGTCGGCGCCGGGCCAGCCGGGCAGTGCCGCGGCCATCGCCAGCAGCGCGCACACCATCAACAGGGCCTGACACCAACAAACACAAAAATAAAGAACTCTCTCATTCGAATCACACAATCAAATACAATAAATATTCTGGGACGAATCACACAACGCCATCTACTCCCACACTGAAGGATTTTGTATTACAATAAAATTGTTTTGTACGCATCATGACAGAAATGTATGAGCGTGGTACCTTCCAGGGACTATCACAGGGACCACGGGCAAAAAAGGGAGCAATGTTGCACTTTCACATTTCGATTGCATCATTTTGACATAAGTTTAACACGCCTTAGCAACAAGGCAAACATACATATGACATATCATGCACACAAATGTTTCACCATTTCCTGTTGGACCATTGCCTTGCGCAGGATTCGAACCCGCGCCCCTTGGGATAAAGTGTGTTTGAGATATTTCGTTATAACGGTAGAAACCTCCCTTGCCCCACAGAGGGCTGCGCACGTCTTGGAAATGTGTGCGTGGCGTTAGCCTGATCCACCCCAGGCGAAACGCGATCCAAATGCGCGATCTATAGAACGTCTATTGGATTGAGATCCTGCCGCGCGCATATGGCTCGCATTGGGTCGCCTGGTGTGGATCCAGCTATTTGGCATCATAAAGCGCGGTGACCCGTTCAATTTCTATTTTGTATCAGCACAAGTATATCAGTGAGACAGCGATTGAGGTTACGAGAAGAGGGGGACAAAAATATATAGAATAGTACAGACCAAGAGGAATCTCATGTTGTGAGCGAGGAGCGACGACACAGAGGCAGCAGAGGACGAGTGCCGCCGCCGGCCCCCGCGCTGCTTATATACCTACGCCGAGGTTTGCACGAGGCGCGGAAACAAAAGGACGGTGGGTTGGGTACACATCATTTACTGTTGTATTGTTCAAAGAAGCAAACAAGCCGACGCCACTGACGCCATTCGCCCGCGGCCTCGTGCTTGCAGGGCTTCTTGTTTGGCCTCGACGCGCACATGGAAACCCTTCGAGGATTCAGGACCCCGGCAGTTGCATATATCTGGAAAACGGTAGCCCGCACGGGACTAGAAGTGTCGCAAGCCCAACCCGGCCCCCTTCCACTGCAGGCTTGGGCTCACTTGAGCAGTGCCCAGTATGTCCACACTACCTCGCTCCGGGAGCCTTCCCAGAGCGAGGTAGTGTGGAGAGCCTTCGCCAAGTTTCAATCAAATTGATTTATAAATAATTAACTTTAAAAAAAAAAAACAACTTCAAATGTTTTTTTAATTATTAAATTTAAATGGGACCACCCTTGAGGTATTACCTATAAGCCGAAAAAAGATTTGTTCAAATCGGTTCATAATTGGCGGAGTTATCGCGTAATAAACATAAAAAAAAAAAAAAAAAAAAAAACATACGGGTCGAATTGAGAACCTCCTCCTTTTTTGAAGTCGGTTGAAAATACGTGTGGCACTCGGGGACTGCCGCGGTAAAGCTATTGCATAGCATTTTTTATCAACTTAAGCAATTATAATTATTAAAATTAAAATTGTTAAATATAACACTGGTTAACAGAGTCCTCTATGAGGGAAGAGCGGTAACAATTGAATATAAATGGTTAAATATAACGCTGGTTAACAGAGAGCTCTATAAGGGAATAGCGGTATTATCTCGCTAAAATTTGCGTATTGAATTTTAAAATATAACACTAGTTAACAGAGTTCTCTATGAGGGAATAGTGGTAAATTTTATCGGGTACTAGCTTTTCCCCGCGGCTTCGCTCGCGTTAATTTTATGACATAGATCTCGTTTGACAACAAAACAACCTATAGCGCGACTTGTGGCGCCATCTGTTGGCCGATACAGCGTCCTCTATAGTAGAAAAATTATTTTCCCATTAAAACGACATACTTTCACGGGATAAAAAGTAGCCTAAGTTGGGCTCTGTACCCCTAACAATATTGTATGCTTTCATAATGATCGGCTGCTTAGTCAAGCCGTGAAAGAATAACAAACAAACTCACTTTCTCATTTATAATATTAGTAAGGAAGGATATTTTGTATGCATTAAATTTGCGTATTGAATTTTGAGTCTTATTGCATTCAATTAAAGTTGAATTCTGTTTTTAATTTATATTATCGGTGTTATGTTAGGTTTTATTTTCGATACGGAATTTCTTGATTCGGTCGCCGCGCTCAAAGCCAGCGGTAAAAGCTATGCAATAGCCTAAAAGTTAACGAGACTTTTTGGATAAAACCGTGGTGGGCATCAGCTAGTACTTATTATTAATTTTTGGAAATGGTACCTATTAAGTAATATAATTTTCTATTGTTTTGTTACAATGGATTTATTAAGCATTGTTGCGTCAACACCAACTGCGCAGGCGCGTGATGTGTGCGCAGCTGGCGCCTGTTGTTCCCAAAAACACCTTTCGACCAAATACGGCTATTTATTTAAATTACCACAACGTCATTACAGGAACATCCAACGCGACAATGCGGTGTAGTTCGATAATGTCAATTAAATTAACAATTGTCAAAATATATTAAAATTAAAATTAGTATAGATACATTAATAAACATCAATAAAAAATAAAAAACTAAGAAAATTAAGTTACCAAATTAAATTAAATTAAGAACACATCTAAGAAAATATTTAAAAAATGTCATTTAGAAATTTGTAGGCCCCATCGAACAAATGTCCTAGGCTGTCAGCAAACAAATCTAACTCATGCCGAGCGAGCATGCCACCGATCAAATCTAACGCACGTGTTATATATAGTAATATATTGATTAAAAATAATTTTATGAATTATTAGAAATTCATGTAATAACAGAATTAAAAACTGTAGTGATTTCAAATTAATAATTATGACTTTTGAAAAACCGGAAATCCGAAGGTCGTGTGATTAGCTAGATAGAATTGGTTCACCAAATATTATGTTATGATTACCATGATTTATTGTATTAATAAATCATGTTGTTTTATTATTTACTATAATATGTTAATTAGAAAGTTGTATCTTCTCAAATTTTATAGATTAACTTTATAAGTTGTGCTGTAAAGCAAAGTCTGTTGTAATTGGTTAATGTCGCTGAATCTTGATTGCTATTGGCTAGACGTTATTCATCAAAAACTGTGATTTAATTAGATTATTCTAATGTTTATGTAAGTCCTAGGATACTCTGCATTATATTTTATGTAAAAAATATACTTAAACTGTTGTAATGTTTCTATATTTTGAATAATAACAAGTTATACGTTTGCTCAATTGTCATTGGTAGATGATTTTTATCGTCTGTTGCGAGGTGGGAAAAGGTTTTTATAAGCGATAGCATGGGCGAATTAGACACAGTTCTACCCCCGGAGACGACACGAGTTGACTCGCCAATAAGCCTGGCTCGCACTGAAGTTATCGAAGTTCTAAACTGACACTTATTCTCTGGTACTTAACAAAGTAAAAGTTAAAATAGTCAAATAAGTTGTCAGTCGCGTTGTTGGCACGTATTCCTACCACCTAGCAACAAACAGATTAAGTTAAGTACTAAACTTGTTTCTTTATCTATTATGGTCGTAATATTGCATATTGTAATAATGTGCTGGTATAATTTTCGATGTATTTGTGAAAGTTCTATTTAAAAAAGGCCGTAACCGGTTTTCTTTCGCCATTTCTTTTACCGGTGGTCATTTTGCTTTGTGTCCGAAATGGTAGTAGTATATAGGTAGTTTATGTTAAAAATGGATTGTTTACTAAAAAATATACAATTTACTAAGTATTTTGTTTAATTTACTTTCTTGATATTTACTCCCCTGGAACCTCATCATATCAACCCGTAATCATCCCACTGCTGGGATACGGGTCTCCTTTCAATCGAAGGTGATTAGAGTGTACTCTGCCACGCTGCTCCAATGCGGATTGGCAGATGCCGGTGTTTTCAGAACGCCCTAAGGCCACCGACTTGGCTTAACGACTGTCATCCATCAACAGCCGTATTAGAACTAATAAACTGTTGATTCATGGGATTAATAACTTAATTACCCATAATATAATTGTAATAAACAAGCTGTAAGCGACTAGCAACAGTATCAACACGCTATACATACATACACTTAGGTACACTGTCTGATATAATTGGGGAGTTTCTAACATCAGAAGTGGGATAGATCCTCGTGTTAACATGGTATTAATATTTTTGAAAATTTCAGCCATAGAACTTCATGGATCCGGCTGTGCTTGGGAGTCTGTTCGTCGTGATTCGAGATGCAGCAACTTGAAACCACAACGGAGCTGCTGTCTGGTGCAACGGCATCGAGAAGCTTGCAGGTGCAGCCTAGCCCAGCTTGCAAAATGAGGTAAACCCTTCAAGGGTTCTGCATTACTGTGAATCGAAATTTCATTTGCTGAGGCATAACTTGTCAAGTTACTTACTATATAGATAAATAGGTAGTGGGTACCTATTCGTGATTACAATGTAAGAATGGCATCTTTTGACATATCTGTGTTAGTATCACCTCCGAGCTAAATATTTTTTTTTCTTCTACCTACGTTAAAACGAAATAGTTCATCGGGTCGGGTGCAATTGAAAAAAAAAAAATGCTCAAGGCCTGGTTTTAGATTACTCTAAACAACAGTTTCTTGAGATGAGTATTGTTTTTCTTGTAATGTCCGCGTTTAATATCGGGATATTTAAAGAATATAATAGACAAACCACAAATCCTGCAGCAGCGGCTGCATCAATTAGGTATAAAAAAAAAAAAAAAAAAACCTCTTTATATTATAAAATAAAATGTTCGCTGGTAGCGATAATAAATAAATTGCGATAATACCAACTTGCAAGTACTGGTAAGTAATATTGTTTACTACCAAAGTAAGTTTAAATTTTTTTTTTTTCTTGACGCAGTAATCACAGTACCTAATTAACATTGTTTAACTTGTCATAATAAGCAAACTACAAATTAAACATAATAACTGTTACTTGGCTTACAATCCGTAACATTAATATTTAGTGCCAAGGTGCAATAAACCGGTCAAGAAGATCGAAAAAAATAACTTGTTACATACTTAGAAATACCCTACCATTTTTTTTTAAATGTCTGTACATAAATAAAGCATTTATTTTAGACAATTTTTTTTTTGTTGCGATGAATGTTCAAGGGTTCGTTCGTGTTAAACTTACTACGATTGGACAGATTGATGCATAGATAGAATATGCTTTATTTGCAATTCACTTGCACACTAGTGACATCGCAACAAGGCGGCCTTAGCAATCTTTTCGAGGCAACCTTAGAGGGTAACAAATTACGAACTGTAATTGTAAATTAATGTAATTGTTTGGAGTAAATAAAATTAATCCCAATAATAATAACTTTATAAAAAAATAAAAAATAAACTAATAAATACTCTTATAATTTATACTTTGAAATTAATTCAAATATTATAATTACACTAGTTTTAGTACTTAAATAATAAAATTGTGTTAGAATAGATAATAATAATACAGATACAATAATAAACTTTAAATATACAAAGATAATACATATCAAATAAATATCACTAAATACACTTCCGGACACTTGAATCGAGCCACCCAGCAGTTTCAACTTTGATTGCTGGTAACTTAACAAAAGTATATGATCAACGAAAAAGTTTTTATGCAATTTGGAAGCTGGTACACTTTACATTAATAAGGTATACTTAATTCCAAATTTAAATTTCAATAACTTGATAAAATTACAATTTTAAGTGAAACTTGTCCTGTATAACCTTTCTCAAAGACAAGACTCGGGTTGAATTTTTGAAAAAAAAAAAAAGGAATTATTGGAAAAAAAAATATTCAGTAACTTGTATTGCCTCCGAGAGCGTTTATGATTGCAGTCATGCGATTTGGCATGGAGTTAATCAACGTCATTATGAAGTGTTGTGGAATGTTCTCCCATTCCTCCTCGATGGCAACTCTCAGCTCTTAAAAAGTTTGTGGTGCTGGTTGGTGAGCTCGAACACGCCTCTTTAATTCGTCCCATAGACGTTCGATGGGATTCATATCAGGGCTCCTTGCTGGCCATTCCATTGTCGTGATTCCAACATCATGAAGATATGCCCTGACGATTCCTGCAGTGTGCGCTCTTGCATTATCATGCATAAAGATGAAGCCTTGGCCTACAAATCCAGCATATGGCATCACATGAGTCTCTAGGCATTGGTTAATGTATCGACGGGCATTTAGTGTTGGTAGACTTGGTCCTGTCACAACCTCTAGCCCAGTTTTACCATCGGCAGATATTCCTCCCCAGACTATCCACGAGCTCCCGCCATAACTCACTCTCTCTTCAATACAACACTGAACAAAGCGCTCTCCCCGCCTTCGGTAGACCTTCCTCCTTCCATCATTACCATAAAACATAATCTTAGTCTCATCAGTAAAGAGTTCCTTGCTCCATTGGCGTTGAGTCCAATGCAAATGTTCGCGTGCAAACTGTAAGCGCGCCATTCGGTGAGCTCTTGTCAGTTTCGGCCCGTTGGCTGGCTTATGTGGGCTCAGACCACGTTCTTTAAGTCTTTGTCTAATTGTTCGCGCGGAAACAGCCACTCCATGAAAGTCTCGAAGCTGTTCTTGGATCTGTACAGAGGTGAGGTGACGATTTCGTAAACTGGTTGTCGCGATAAATCGATCCTGTCTTTCTGAAGTTACCCGAAATCGCGGTCTTCCTGGACGGCGCACGTATACACCAGTGTCGAGGTATCGATGGTTTACCCTTTGCACAGCAGAACGGCTTAAAGCAAGCTGTGATGCTACATCGCGCTGACTTCGGCCCGACTGTAGAAGCGCCACAGCTTGCGCGGCTAGAAGAGGCGGTGTATCCATAATTTTAACGTTTAAATGGCTCAAATTAAAAAAACAACAATTTTACGATGTCTTAATTTCAAAACAATTACGGTGAATTCAAAATTATGGAGTTAAATAAAAAAATTATGTTAATTTAGATCAACTTTTCTATTCAAAAGAATGCACTAATTTGGATTTTGTTACGTTTTTCCATTTGATAAATTCAAAATTGGAACAACAGCACTTCAAAATCATTATGAATATACCAGCATCAAAACTGCATAAAAATTTTTTGATTAACTTAAGAATATTTTTTTGTTCTATGTCATTACACATAAAAATGTAGGGTGGCTCGATTCATGTGTCCGGGAGTGTACATATCACTAAAGAAAATAAAATAAAATAAATTTCTTTAAGAAAAAAAAAAGAGTAAGTAAAACTAAAATATTAGACTATTAGTTATTCTGTGACATTGGTACAGTTTACTTTGAATTTGTTTCGCAGTACCTACAGAGTACCAGCATGAGATTTTTATTAATTTTGCGAAGTTTGCACAAGTTCTCATTACAAGTAAATTTGTGATGTTTTTAATGTAAAGAAAATGTCTTAATCCATCTATAATATATTATTCATATTTGATAGTAAGTCCTCGTGGGACTGAACAGGTACCTACAATAACTTGTCATCATAATAAAATTTACAAGTCCATCAGGTTGACCGAACGGGTTAAGGATGGAACACATTGGATTAAATACAGTCAATTTTGATTTCATTAATTTCATAACAACTTTTGCACTGTGTTGAACAACAAAATAATCCTGTATTATAAATTTGCAATATGTATAAATAACCTTACAATATAATAAAGTATTTAATAATAATAAAAAAAATACATGCAAACTACATCGCGTCGCGATAAATATTTATTCAAATTCAATTTAATTAATAACAATTTTAATAATAATAATTAAACTACTTTTTTTAAACTCTTTTCTTCAATTGTATAGTGATATTATAATTGGAGATCAAACATAATGAGGTAAACGAACGTGCGGAAGATTAAATTTTATCCCCCATTTTTTTTAAAGTATCCAACAAGGTAATTGGAAAAAGTACTGTAATTTATCATTGAGACTCTAAAAATAAAATATGGATAGTAATTAAATTACAATTTTTACTTACATTTTTTTTATTTTATTTTTTATTTATTTTAGATTTTTGCCTATGCCAACTCAATAGTTGATCAATATCAAATTGCATATTGGCATCACAATTTTTTTTCAGTACTATTATGATAAATATTCATTATTAGTATGTCCAATGCTAATTCTGGTATCCGTTCTATGTTCTACTTCTTTCCGTGTGCCAGTTGTAGGTCCAATGATTATGGTACGAGTATGACGGCCAATGACCGTACTTTTTTTTAATGTTTTCGGAAGTTTTCCGTTTTATTTGAATACCGTAAACGTAACGTAACGTAATTATTTTTTTTTAATCCTTAATATGTTTTTTTTTTGCTTTAATAAAAAAAATATATTTAAGATTCTTAAATTACGTATTAAGTTACAAATAATAAAAACCTTAACCTTTATATTGTCATAATTTCTATGGAAAACATACCTTTACAGAATACTTCTAGTTAGTTACAAATAGTATACAACACACAATTCAATGAAACAATATTAATTTTCTTTCCCCAAAATAAAATTTAAATTCATAAATATATATTATTTTTTTTAGTTTATGTTCAAAACTATCTGTATGTGACTAATACTGCATACTACGTGCAAGCTTATTTTAGTGATGTGTTAGATCCTAATAATTAAAAACTTAATTAACTCGCTCAGACAAACTGCGATCTAATAAATAATTATGTTCGTAAATAATCGCTCAGACAAACTGCGATCTAATAAGTAATTATGTTCGTAAATAATTATCAAAACTAACAAAGACGTCGTATTTAATATTATTTTTCTAAGGTTGCTACTAAATAGCATAATTTGCTAGCGTGATCGTTACTGATATTTTATGAGATATCGGCTCGGAGACGGGGATTGAACGGACTAAATGTGGAAGATGTCATTTAGTAAAAAACCCTGCCAAAATATTGTTTATTAAATACTTGTAAGCAAACTATTTCAAATTACCTAATAATTTTATTAGTCTTTAAGTATTTTCTAGCTAATCACATTATTATGAACTTGCATCACATATCTACACCTACAATCTCATCTACTTCACCTAGTAGGTACATGCAGAAATTAAATGTTTCATTTAATTATCATATACCATTCGGTGTCAGTTTGAGGAAAAACTTAAAAGTACTACCTCAATTGACTCTATTCTGATAAAAAATATTTTTCATATTGACTTTGACTTGACTTTGAAATAAAATAATGAAAACGTGATGAAAAAAAGCGTGGTGAAAAAAAAAAAAAAAAAGCTATCTCTTTTTCTTCAATACTAACATCTTATTAAATATACTAACATCTTATTTATATATCTTCATATCTGTATATATGTAACTGCTGGTCGGCTTTCACGTTGGTTAGCTACGTATATTTTTATATTGTATATTTAAGTATTTCCGCTGGCGGCTCTCTCGTTGATACCAAGCCTTGCTTCACTGGCAGCGGGTGTTGGGGCTGGCACCACGTTCAACGGTCAGCCACGTATATTTTCGCCACCTTTTAACTTATAATATCCCTTATAATATTTATATGTGTATTCGTATATTTTACCTATTTTATATGTGTATTCCGCTGGCGGCTTTCACGTCAACACCAGACCTTGCTTCACTGGCAGCGGGTGTTGGGGCTGGAACCTTCGACGGTTAGCCACGTATATTGTATATTGTATATATAAACACCGGTGAGTAAAACACTGGGTTTGACAGTTAACAGAACACATAAACCTAACCCTAACCCTAACCCTAACCCTAACCCTAACCCCATGATGAAAAATGTTGATATTATTATGTTAAATAAACCGGTGAGTAAAACACTGGATAACAGTTGACAGATCACAATGATGAAAAAAATGTTGATACGATAAAGTAAAAAAAACAAAAAACAACAACAAACAAAATATTCTTATGGCTCCGAGAGCGTAGCCAATATCAGAATGGCCGTGTTATATATAGTAATATATTGATTAAAAATAATTTTATGAATTATTAGAAATTCATGTAATAACAGAATTAAAAACTGTAGTGATTTCAAATTAATAATTATGACTTTTGAAAAACCGGAAATCCGAAGGTCGTGTGATTAGCTAGATAGAATTGGTTCACCAAATATTATGTTATGATTACCATGATTTATTGTATTAATAAATCATGTTGTTTTATTATTTACTATAATATGTTAATTAGAAAGTTGTATCTTCTCAAATTTTATAGATTAACTTTATAAGTTGTGCTGTAAAGCAAAGTCTGTTGTAATTGGTTAATGTCGCTGAATCTTGATTGCTATTGGCTAGACGTTATTCATCAAAAACTGTGATTTAATTAGATTATTCTAATGTTTATGTAAGTCCTAGGATACTCTGCATTATATTTTATGTAAAAAATATACTTAAACTGTTGTAATGTTTCTATATTTTGAATAATAACAAGTTATACGTTTGCTCAATTGTCATTGGTAGATGATTTTTATCGTCTGTTGCGAGGTGGGAAAAGGTTTTTATAAGCGATAGCATGGGCGAATTAGACACAGTTCTACCCCCGGAGACGACACGAGTTGACTCGCCAATAAGCCTGGCTCGCACTGAAGTTATCGAAGTTCTAAACTGACACTTATTCTCTGGTACTTAACAAAGTAAAAGTTAAAATAGTCAAATAAGTTGTCAGTCGCGTTGTTGGCACGTATTCCTACCACCTAGCAACAAACAGATTAAGTTAAGTACTAAACTTGTTTCTTTATCTATTATGGTCGTAATATTGCATATTGTAATAATGTGCTGGTATAATTTTCGATGTATTTGTGAAAGTTCTATTTAAAAAAGGCCGTAACCGGTTTTCTTTCGCCATTTCTTTTACCGGTGGTCATTTTGCTTTGTGTCCGAAATGGTAGTAGTATATAGAGTAGTTTATGTTAAAAATGGATTGTTTACTAAAAAATATACAATTTACTAAGTATTTTGTTTAATTTACTTTCTTGATATTTACTCCCCTGGAACCTCATCATATCAACCCGTAATCATCCCACTGCTGGGATACGGGTCTCCTTTCAATCGAAGGTGATTAGAGTGTACTCTGCCACGCTGCTCCAATGCGGATTGGCAGATGCCGGTGTTTTCAGAACGCCCTAAGGCCACCGACTTGGCTTAACGACTGTCATCCATCAACAGCCGTATTAGAACTAATAAACTGTTGATTCATGGGATTAATAACTTAATTACCCATAATATAATTGTAATAAACAAGCTGTAAGCGACTAGCAACAGTATCAACACGCTATACATACATACACTTAGGTACACTGTCTGATATAATTGGGGAGTTTCTAACACACGCATGGTGGGTGCCTGCAATGAGCTTTAAACATCGAAATAATATTACTACGTATAGAACGGACACCGCGAACAAAATTTTTGTCCCCATACGTTGAGGCCAATAGACATCAACTCGTTTAGAAACTTGCCGACGCTCATCGTGATTGGTCCTCGGATTTATGTCAAAAAAAAAATTGGAAAATGCCGTCATGTTCAATAAAAACTTGTAAAAACCGTTCAACAGTAAGGAAGAAAGATAGCGGCGTAACTTATCATCGCTAAGTATACAAAAAATTAAGTAAAACCAACCAACACAATTTTTTTTCATTATTTTCTAATGCATCATGATTGCATCCGCCATTTCTATGTGAAAATCATAGATTATCAAAAATTAATCGTACAGATGGTGTAGGCGACGCAGCGGCCTCTTTAGTAATATTTGGTTTTAATTGTCTTTGGGCTGCTACGTCGCCGCATATGTCTTTATGTTTGATTTTGTTTCGTTTTCATGTTATTGATTTCTTAGTTTTATTTTGATATTTTTTGTGTAATATGTAATAAACAGTTATACCAAGTAAGAGACCTTGTTTGGACTGACCCCATCGCCTACATTTGTGGTCCTTCGAGCAATTGAATTCGCTTGTGCGCGAACCAGTTTGTGGGGTACCTACCTAAAGGGCTACTGTTATTGATACAGAATGTTCGTGACGCCGCCGCCAGCTAAGGTGCAAACGCGCAGCATGACTCGCGAACTAACTGCCAAGGTAGCTGAAGAGTCCAAACGAGCGGTCTCAGAAAAATTGGAACTTAAAACCGCCAGCGCTAAGTCTGCGCAAACTTCAATGTCCAACAGGTCTAGCTTATCATTAAACGCTCGTAAAAAGCAGCTAGAGCTTGAAGCAGCAGAAGCTAGAGCCGCAATAGAGCGGCAAGAATTGAAGAAAGAGCTTGAGCGGCAAGAATTAATGAAAGAGCTTGAGCGAAAGGAACTGAAAATACAAAAAGATTTGTTAGATAAACGATTGGCTGCCAACATCGCCGCCCTTGAAGGGGAGAGCTCAAAAGTCTCATCGGTGTCTAGCTCCCACATCAAGGTGGAGCAATGGTTAGAGAGCAGCGCCCTGGATGCTCCTGAGCTGTCTCGCCCCAGCGGGCAGTTACCGGCGCCGGCGGCAACGGCCGCGGCGACCGACATTCAGTTGTTGGCCTGCGCACTTAAGGAGTCTCTAACCACCGCGACTAAGGACGTATGCGACCGAGTACTTCTATCTCGAATGAGCACCTCTAAAGACCTGCCACTGTTCTTCGGCGATCCATTGGAATGGCTACAATTTTATAAATCTTACCATGAATCTACAGATATGTGTAATTTTTCAGATACTGAAAACTTGTGGCGCTTGAGAAAGTATTTCGTGCGCGCGCTGTTGAACGGGGTGCCGCATATCGTTGACCGCGCCAAATTTAATTGCGAATAAAATGGCAAATACGATAAAATGTAGTAATTGTAACATTGTAATAGACGAAATGTTGTCGTATGTGCAAAATAAAGTTTCAGTGATCGACGAATTAACATTAGTGCGAGTATGCGCCACGTCATATTCTAGTGAAGAAATAAAAACATCGAAATCTTTATTGTTTGATTCTATATCAACGGATTTACGAAAAATTACACGAAAAAACAAAGGCAAAGAAGAAAGGGATTTAGCAGATATCATACACCTATTCAAAAGTGCGGAACCTGATGAAATTCCTGTGTTTGTAGCCAGACAACTTGATAGATTACCACCTCTGGACTTCGAACATCTAGACTGCTCCAAGCTTTTAAAGGACCTCACAAGAATGCAATCATCTATTGAGGAGATTAAAACGAAATATGCTACGTTAGATCATGTTCAAGAATTAAAATCGGAACTTCTACAAATAAGAAACGATTCGCTGCCGCCGACACACGTTAATGTAAAAAGAGGTGCCTGGTTATGTGATAGTGGACCGATAGGTCTCCCGAATCTGCATAATTCATCTTTAGATGAGTCAAATAATACACAAAATAGTGACTCGAATAATAAATCACCTGAATATCGAGAAATATTGCGGGTGGATCAGAAACAATTCAAACCAGTTCCAACCGCCGCGCAACAACCATCAGCTGATAACGCGTCGCAGGCCGCGGTCTCCTCGAATTGTGAGCCGAGTGAGATAGAACACATAGGAGTGAAGAGTGCAACAGTGACGTCTTCGCGCTCGAGTTCGGTGGCGGCGCAGGCGCGCCCGGCGGCGAATGGGCGAACTGAGCAGCCAACTGTCATAAACAATGAACGAATGGAATTGAATGTAAACCGAACTAGAGGGCGAACGGAGCAGTCAACTGTCATGAACAATGAACGAATGGAATTGAATGTAAACAATCAAGATGACGGATGGCAAACAGTTTCACGTAAAACACGGTCAAATAGTTATCGATATATTGGAAAATCTGGAACGGCAAGAGATTTTGAGTTTAATTTTAAAGCTGCGGAAAGAAAAGTTCCAATATTTATCACGAATATACACCGAGATACGGCGGAAGATGACATAATACGATACATACAAAATAAGACGAATGACGTGGTATCCTTAGAGAAAATAAACATGAAAATAGAAAGAAGTCACAAAGCCTTTAAATTCTTAGTGTCGGAATCCAAATTGTCGTGTTATTTGGATGAGAATACATGGCCTCAGGGTATTGTGTTTAGACGTTTCAACAGTTTTAAATATAAAAATGATAACAGACCGGCATCTGTTGACGGCCAGATAAAGTTCGTAAATGGATAAATGTCGGCTTGCAAGTTTTAATTGTAAAGGTGTAAAACGGTGCGTTGATACTGTCAGAGACTTGTGTCGAACCTGTGATCTGATAGCTCTGCAGGAAACGTGGCTACTGCCGGAGGACATACCTTACCTTAGCACCATCGACAGTGGTTTCGGGTGCACCGGCACATCAGCGGTGGATACGTCCGCCGGCATACTCATAGGGAGACCATATGGAGGCGTTGCTTTGTTGTGGAAAAACAGTGTGTTTCAACAAGTGTCTGTTTTGAAATGTGACAATGCGCGTATATGTGCCATAAAGATAATGACAGGTGATCGACCATTCATTGTGGTGAGTGTTTATATGCCTACGAACTCTAGTGACAATCTTTCGGAATTTATAGACTGCTTGAGTTCTGTAAGTGCTATTATTGATGAATATGGCATTGAATCGGTTTTTATGTTAGGAGACTACAATGCAGACTTATCGAACTTGTTTTATAGTGAACTTACAAATTACTGTACTGATCAATCTTGGACATGTGTTGATGTGGAGTTGTTGGGCACACATTCGAATACATTTACCTTTATAAGTGACATAAACGGGGCATGTAGCTGGCTGGATCACTGTTTAGTGACTCAGTCAGCGAGACGATCTGTTGTGGGTGTATATGTGCAGTATGGCACTTTGTGGTCTGATCATTTCCCACTAATTATAGAATGTAATCTACATCTTATTACACCACATTTATCTCAGAAATATATTGTTAACAACAAAAACGTTATATGGGGAGTTCGTAGTGATGAACAAATTAAGAAATTTACTGCTGAGTGCCATAACAAGTTCAGGTATATTGATTTTCCATCGGAATGTGTTAATTGTGCTGATTATTATTGTAGGGAGCCCAGCCACCGATGCGTTATTGATAAACTGTATGCCGACATTGTGGCTGCTCTTAGCGATGCGTCTCGGGCAAGTCGGGGAATCACAAAGGTGAGTGGTCGTGGCTCACGCATTGTTGGTTGGAACAAACATGTCAGCGACGCTCATAGGGATACCAGAAGGTCCTTTTGTGAATGGGTCTCAAGCGGTAAACCTAGAACAGGGTTTATGTATGAGGAAATGTGTACATACAGAAGAATATTTAAATCGCGCCTTAAATGGTGTCAAGATCACCAAGATCAAATTAAGATGGATGCTTTGGCAGAGAAGCATTCCAAGGGTAATTTCCGCGATTTTTGGCAGAGCACTAAGAAAATAAATACGAGACCTGGCCTCCCTGTGAGCGTCGATGGCGTGAGTGACCCTAAAGGTATTGCTGATATTTTTAGAGGCCATTTTTCTGTAAAATCTTCTTTGGGTCCGCCGGGGGAGGGGTTCGATGCTGAAACTCAGTGTGGAAAAGTAGGGGTACAATTTTCTGCCAAAGAGGTGAATAAAATCGTTAAAGGGATGACGAAGGGTAAATCTCCAGGCCACGATGGGTTGAGCATTGAACACCTCCAACACGGGGGACCACATGTTCCTAGAGCGCTGTCTTTACTCTATTCGCTGTGCGTGAGCCATTCCTATTTGCCAAGTGATTGTATGAAAACTGTTGTAGTGCCTATTGTAAAAAATAAAACCGGTGACGTCGCTGACAAAAGTAACTATAGGCCTATCTCTCTAGCAACAGTTATAGCTAAAGTATTTGATGGGTTGCTCAACTTACACTTAGACAGACACATGAACCTACATGACAATCAATTTGGATTTAGACCTAAACTATCGACTGAAACTGCTATTCTGTCTCTCAAACACACCATCAGATACTATACGCGACGACGAACACCAGTTTATGCGTGTTTCCTCGACTTGTCAAAGGCCTTTGATCTGGTGTCGTATGAAAAGTTGTGGAAAAAACTTGAGAACATTAACTTTCCACCAGAACTTTTGTCTATCTTCAAGTATTGGTACGCGCACCAGGTCAATAACGTTAAGTGGGCGGGGGCAATGTCGGAGCCTTACAGGCTTGAATGTGGTGTTAGACAGGGTGGATTGACATCACCGTCACTGTTTAACATCTACATGGACGAACTGATCGTTGCGCTCAGCAGCCAACACATAGGGTGTCATGTTGATGGCGTGTGTGTCAACAACATAAGCTACGCGGATGACATGGTACTGCTGAGCGCATCGATCTGTGGCCTGAGAAGGCTAATGCTCATCTGTGAAAAATATGCGTGTGTCCATGGGCTGAAATACAATGTCACCAAAAGCCAATACATGGTATTTGAGACCGACGGTGCTAAGTGTCCACAGACTCTACCACCTGTACGACTAAATAATGTTCCCTTGGACAGAGTAAATCAGTTCACGTACCTTGGACATATTGTTACCGTCGATCTCAAAGATCATGCCGATATGGAACGTGAGCGGAGGGCATTATCTAGGAGAGCAAATATGTTGGCCCGCAGGTTTGCGCGTTGTTCCGCGAGTGTAAAGATTACTCTTTTTCGGGCGTACTGTACATCTCTATATACGTGCAGCCTGTGGGCTAAATATACGCAGAAAGTGTATGGCTCCCTTCGTGTGCAGTTTAACAACGCATTCAGAGCGGTGTTGGGATTGTCTCGTTTCTGTAGCGCTTCAGGTATGTTTGCATTGGCAAACACTGACTGTTTTCAGGCTAGTATACGCAAAAAAGGAGCCTCCCTGGTGCGCAGAGTTCAGGCCAGTTCCAACACCGTTCTAGATATGATAGCTAATAGGTTCGACTGTCCCTACATCCGGCATTGTTGTGAAAAACACATCCCACAATGCCGCATGGAGAGACTTTTATAGTAATAAAAAAAAAAATTAATTTATTTTGAATAATTTAATTTAATTTTGTAATAATGGATAATAATAATAATAATTTAATATAATTTAATTTTGTCAAATATGGGTGTAATTTCCTGAAATAAATTTATTTTATTTTTTATTTTTATTTATTTATTTTTTTAAAGTGTCTGCGTGGTGAGGCCCGAGAGGCGGTGTCGTCATTGCTTATCGGTAACACATCCCCTGTCGATATTATTGAAGCCCTACAGCTACGATTTGGGCGCCCTGAGGTCGTCATGCTGAAACTGGTGAGTCAATTGAAAAAGATTTCTAATTTACCAATGGCTTATCACACGGAAATAGTTAACTTTGCCGTGAAGATTAAGAACTATGTGGCCGCAGTAAAAGCTATTAATCAACCCGATTATCTGCGTAGCCCGGATTTATTAACATCCGTAATCTCAAAATGTCCTAGCACGCTGGTCTCTAAGTGGGCAGACTACTTGTACAATAATCCCGATATGCATAAAGCCAAATTAGAATTGTTTGCCGAGTTTTTACATTCCGAAGCAACTAAAACAGCGGATGCGGGGATTAGTCATATATTTTGTCATACCGATTTTAAGAACAAGCATGATGACAGAAAATTTGTACATACGACAATTGAGGAGACGGCCTCCACAGAGACACCTGTCACCTGTTGTCACACTGTGACAGAAGGACGATGTAATTTTTGTCGAAAAAGTCCGCATTCATTACCGGATTGCACTATGTTTAAGAAGGCGTTGCGTCGCAACCGCTGGCATTTTGTACGTGTGAACAAAATTTGTTACAAATGTTTAGGCTCACGACATTTTAGTTCGGCTTGCCAAGCGGCAAATTGTGACGTCGACGGATGCAACCTTCCTCACCATCCATTACTCCACTACAAGAAAAGATCGGAGTCTAAATCGGACCCTGAGACGCCGATGAATAGTGCCGACACAGTCGCGCTCACTACCACATCTTCGGGTTCGAATCCCAAAGTTTTACTGAAAATTGTGCCGCTGACTGTACACGGCCCGAACGGTAGCGTTCAGACACACGCACTTCTTGATGACGGCGCTACAGTGTCGTTAATATCAGCTGATGTCGCTCAACAGGCTGGGCTGGTAGGAGAGACGTCAACAATGCGTTTAAATAGTGCGTGGAACTCCGCGGAATTAGTCTGCGCCGTTCGAAATGTAAATTTTACCGTGTCGAATAGTGAAGGTGAACGTTTCAGTTTGCGGGCGCGTATGATGAACGAACTTAATTTGCCTGTACAAAGTAAGTTAGATGCTTGTAAATATAAACATGTACGGGATAACAATTTTGTAAATACTTATAGTACTGTTGTCAAACCTAAGTTACTTATAGGCCAGGATAACTATAATTTAATTGCTCCAATTATATGTATTCACGGGAGTAAAAACGAGCCTTATATTACTCAGACATCGCTAGGTTGGTGTGTTCACGGAATAGTTTGTTTAGTAAACGGTGTTAACAACCCGCAGTATGATCTTGTTACGAAGTCTTCTCACTCGGACTTAGTTCGAGACAAATCTAAGCCTTTGCAATCGGCGACTTTCGAGTCGTCCTTGTCAGGTGCGTTATACAGGGTGACTGATTGAACAACGGACCCATTAAAGGAGGTGAATAAGAAGCTGATGCCTATTCCATTAAGTGTTAAAAACCACCACCTTATTTTTTTTAATTTTTATTTATTTTAATGTTTATTCTACGTTTTTTACATTATACTATGCATGAACTCTCATGACCCGGCAATCCCCCCGCGCCCCGCCCGGCGACCCGCCCGCACCCCAGCGCAAACGCAACCTGATCGCGGACCTCGCTCGCTTCGCTCCCACCCCCCAGTCGCATCGCAAACTTGTTTTGGCATCGATCGCACGTCCGTCGCGTACGTATGTACTACCCGTCCGTTTCAAGTTTGCCGCTTCCGCAGTTGCTCGGACTGTTAGCTTATCGCAAAACAACGAAAGACAATTGATTATCAATCGGCGAGAGCGACACTGAATCGAGTAATAGCGAAAGATATTATTTTCGCTATTACTCGATTATTCTGTATTTTTTTTAATTTCTACTCGTTAATGTGACGTCATAACGGTCGACACCGGCAAACTTGAGGCGAACTTGATTGGAATCGCGTGTGCCGCGCTTGTGTTGTGAACTTGTGTGTGAGTGAACTAGTGAGTAGTGATAATGGCTTATCAATACACCAATGAGGAGTATTGGGACATGGTGCAATGTTACGCGAGGGCAAATAACGTTGTTAGACACGCAATTACGTTGTATCGCGAGACGTTCCCAAACCGGCGAGTACCATCATATGATTTGATGTTAGGACTCAATTTTAGATTAAGAGCGTTCGGCCAGTTTACCCAGGCCAGCCTACTCATGCCCAAGCACGAGGAGCAGAACCTTATCCGGTAGACTTGCATGAAGCCATTTTAGAATACTTTGACCACAACCCACGCGAGAGTACGCGGAATGCCGCAAGACGTTTTAATGTGTCACAGTATACGGTGTGGAATCTGCTACATATAGACAGACGACATCCGTTTCATTATCGACCCGTCCAAGAACTTGGTGTGAACGATTACGAGTGTAGTGATGTGTAGTAGAACAATTATTGTGATTTTCTTGATTTTCATAATAATATGATTTGAACAATTGCAAGAAGGTAAGTAAAAATTTTAAATGTAATGTGATTAAAAATAACTAATAACTAGCCACCTACTTACCTACCTCATTCGATTCATTCTTCGCGCAAATTTATTTTTTGTCATTCGTAGCAACGGCAACGTAGCATACCTAGACCATCCTAGACTATTATAAGTAGTAAATGAATGAATGCCCCCCGCCCGCGCACTCCGCGGCGCAGGCCGCGGCGCGGCGAGGGCAGGGGCGGGCGGCGGCGCTCGCGCGACTTCGACATTCGACACCACGTGACACCACAGTATACGTAAATTGGCCGATTTTAATATTTTTTTAAAATACGCATATCTCGCCTATTTTAATTTTTTTTTCGTTTTTTTTTTATGCAGAAGGGATATAAATTAATTACTTTTTTATCTATTAAAATGCGTACGATGTTTAACCAGTCACCCTGTATACTACAAATTCTTCTGGTTTTAACTCCGCAGACACTGTATTGAACGTTAATTATTTGGATAATTACAACGATATGTTTTTCCAAGACGAAATGAAACAATATCTTGCTATTGAAGCCTTGGGCACTTTAGGCCAACCACGTCAAAATTTGGAGGAGATTAAGGCTATAGCCATCCTAGACAAGACATCGAAATTGATTGATCACCGTTGGGAGGTAGGTTTGCCTTGGAAGTCTGATGCAAAGATGCCGGAGTCGTATGCAAATGCCTACAAAAGACTACAGTACACAGAAAATAAAATGAGGTCTAATGAAGGTTACGCACTACGCTATAAGGAGCGAGTAAATCATTTGTTTGAAAACGATTTCGCAAGAGAGCTCACTGAGGAGGTTGACTTTCATCGCGTGTGGTATTTGCCGCATTTCGGAGTAGATAACCCAAACAAGAAAAAACTGAGGTTAGTGTTTGATGCTGCCGCCACATCTGGAGGACTATCTTTGAATGACCATCTGCTTCAAGGCCCTGACTTATTACAATCTTTGTTGGGCGTTCTTATGAGATTCAGAGAAAATCCTGTGGCTGTGACTGGGGATATAAAGGATATGTTCTTGAGAGTTAAGATTAATCCTCAAGATCAACATGCTTTGCGTTTCCTGTGGCGAGATAGCCCTAGCGATCCTGTAAGAGAATTTGTTATGACATCGCTTATTTTCGGAGCCAACTGCTCTCCCTTTGTTGCTCAGTACATTAAGAACAAAAACGCCATGCGCTTTAACACCGAGATGCCGGACGCCGTGGAGACCATAGTGAAAAACCACTATATGGATGATTGCATTGAAAGTTTTCCAAATTGCGCCACGGCGATAAAAGTAATAAATCAGGTCATAGGAATATATAAGCTAGGTGGTTTTAAAATACGTAACTGGGTTAGTAATTGTAAAGAGTTTTTAGAAAATATTCCAGCCGATAGTTTGAAGGAAGAAGTCGTGAAGTTTTCTATGGATACACAGCCCGAACGCGTTCTCGGTCTAATATGGAATCCCGTTAGTGATACTCTATCTTTTGATGTTTCTTTAAAGAAAATCCCCGCTGATATTTTGTCACTTTCTCGTAAACAAACTAAGCGAGAGGTACTTCGCGTTATCATGTCAATATTTGACATTCATGGCATGCTCGCGCCTTTTACAATGAAGGCTAAAATATTAATGCAAAAAATATGGCAAGCTAATATCACGTGGGATCAAGAGGTAACAGACGATTTAAATGTCTATTTTGTTAGGTGGTTAGATCAGTTGGGGTGGTTGTCGGGATACCTCCACGTGGTCCACCCCGGGCAACGCCGGCGCGTCCTTGCCGGCGGCTGAAGTCCCGACACGTGGGTCCCCTCCCTGCGCTCGAGTTGCGGCGAGCCGCGGGTTGAGGGGGACGAGCGGGGTCCGGTCCCTGCGTTTCGCCGGGTGCGGGTTGCAGGCGGACGGGTGTGTCCACTCCCTGCGCTCGGCTCGCGGGTTGACGCGGACGCCCTAGTGGGCGCCGGCCTTACCAGCCGGCGTGCGGCGCATACCGTAACCCGTGGGTCCTCCACCCACGGGCCGGGGGCCTTGGCTTAACCGCCCGGGCCGCGAGGAAGACAACCTCTATAAAAATCACGAGCGGAGCTGACGGCCGCGCCACGCTGAATAAGTGTGGTGTGGCCGTTGGCTGGCGGTCGGCACAGTGGGTGCGATCGCCGAGTGGACGGGGACCATAGCCCAGCCGAGACGGCGGGCCGGGGAAGGCCCGTCGTCTTGAGGGAGCGATGGTCCTCGGTGTCGGCAGTGCACCTGGATGCGGTGTACTGCTGACGGAGCGTATCGGGGGCGAGCGGGTCCGGCTGGTACCTTGGCCGGACGGCCCTGGCGGGGTCGCGGTTGTATCCCAGTTTCCCGTGGCCCCGCCACACAGGGCAAGAGGCATCCCGTCAGTTTTTTAGTGGTAAGTTCCACAGTCCCCACCGCGTGCTCCCCGGGCGGTGGGGCTGCCACAAAGCTATTTCTGACGTAAAACAAAAAAAAAAAAAAAAAAGGTGGTTAGATCAGTTAAAGGAAATTAAGGCTGTACAAATACCGCGATGGTACTTCCATACAATGACGATTTTTTGTGACGCCTCCCCGGCCGCTTACGCGGCTGTAGCTTACTTTAGGAAGGAGGAAGGAAATAATTTGTGCGTGTCTTTCGTGGCGAGTAAGACACGCGTGGCACCTGTTAAATCTGTTTCTGTACCCAGGCTTGAGCTGCAAGCCGCTCTACTTGGATGCCGACTTGCCGGTAACATTCAACGAGAACATCGAATGAAGTTGTCTAAAAGATATTTTTGGACAGACTCAACTACTGTACTACACTGGATAAGAAACAACAAACGAACGTACAAAACCTTTGTAGCAAATAGGCTCGGAGAGATTGATACGTTGTCAAACGCGAATGAATGGAATTATGTGCCTACTGACATGAATCCCGCTGATGTAGCCTCTAAGATGAACAACTATGAGTTGCGTAGTGACTGTGAATGGTTTATTGGTCCTAAGTTTTTGTCGAAAGGTAGTGATGAGTGGCCATCTGAACGAAACTTGCAAGAAAGAACGGTTGGTGAAGACATTCTAGAAGCAGTGAACGTCTTATTTGAAACTCCAAGGAAAGAGAATTTTCCTATTCCCGATCCAATCCGTTTTTCTTCTTGGTTACGCTTATTGCGAAGCACTGCTGCGGTATTGCTGTTTGTAGAGAAGTGTAAGAGAAATTCTGACCATAAGTCAATCAATCGTCAGCTTTTAGATAGAGCGGAAGCCATGTTATTAAGATACTCACAAGATCAGTCATTTCATAAGGAAGTTAATCTAATACGTCAGAATAAAAATGTTGATCGCGCAAGCCGACTTCTTACCTTAACTCCTGTACTTTGTGATGACGGCTTACTGCGTGCGAATGGCCGCATAGGAGCGGCACCAGATGTTAATATTGAAATTAAGAATCCCGTAATTTTAGACGGGCAAGATCATATCGCACGTTTGATTGTGAAACATTATCATGAAAGAGCTGCTCACTCCTGTAACGAGATGGTAGTGAATGAATTGCGTCAAAAATATTGGATGCTGCGGTTGAGACCGACTGTACGTACAGTCGCGGCCAGATGCTTGTTGTGCCGTTTAAGAAAACTTACACCCAAACCAGCTCGATTAGGTGATTTGCCTGAAGGTAGACTCGCGCACCATCAGAGACCTTTTACTCATTGTGGAATCGATTTGTTCGGACCATACGAAGTAACTGTGGGGCGAAGTAAGCCTAAGCGCTACGGCGTGATCTTTACCTGTCTTACGGTGCGGGCTATTCATATTGAGATTGTGGATTCGTTGACGACCGATTCTTTGATAATGGCTTTGAGAAGAATGGCCGCAAGGCGGGGTTGGCCCCAAAAAATTTATTCAGACAATGGGACGAATTTAAGAGGATCTGAAACTGAACTTAAGAAAGCTTACTCCGAAATTTTGGTCGAGGGTTCCAAAATTCAAACAGAAGCTACAAACAGTGGAGTTGATTGGTTCTTCATACCTCCAGCGAGTCCGCATATGGGAGGAACGTGGGAGCGACTGATCCGAAGTGTTAAAAATGCTCTGCGGGTTATCCTGAAGGAGAGAGCTCCGCGCGAGGAAGTGTTTTCTACATTACTAACAGAGATAGAAAATATAGTGAACAGCCGTCCTCTAACAAATGTGTCAGTGGAACCAACTTCTGAGGAGGCTTTGACTCCCAACCATTTTTTACTTGGATCGTCAAGTAATCTTCCAGTGCCAGGGGTGTTCAACGACGGTGACCTCTACCTGCGACGTCAGTGGAGAGTTGCTCAACGGTTGTGTGACATGTTTTGGCAGCGTTGGTTAAAAGAAGTTTTACCTGTGCTTCTACCGCGTCAAAAGTGGTGCTACGATGAGAAACCTTTGTGTGTTGGAGACCTTGTGATAGTTGTGGATCCAAGCTTACCTCGTAACTGTTGGCCAATGGGAGTGGTGGAACAGGTGTACCCTGGTAATGATAAGCGCGTAAGGGTTGTAGATATTAGAACTAGGAAAAAGGCCGCCATCTGTATCTGTTCTTTCCCTCGGTGAGAGACAGATTAAAGAAAACCTGGCTAGAGGTCGACCATCAAGTAGCTCAATTTTTAACGGGACACGGAAACTTTAAGGCCAAGTTATTCTATTTCAAGGTTGTACCTTCTCCTTTCTGTGAATGTTCTACCGCGAATACCAGAGTAGAACAAACAGCTCATCACGTTCTGTGGGAGTGTGATCTTTGGCATGACGAACGCGTAATCATGTTGGATTCTTTACATGTCACTTCGGGCGTAGTTTATTATTCTGATCTCGTAGCAAGCAGAGAGAATTATCAGGCATTTAGAAGGTTTTGCAATACATATTATTGGAATCAAAATAGTAAACAACAGCTCATAGCATTAGGTCCCAATAGTAGCGTAACAATAGACCGTGGTGCTCGGCAATCGAGCCTCACTTGATTTGCCATCTCTCTAGGGTATAATGCCTTTTGCTTCAAATTGCTGTTTCTCACGTAGTTGTTAAGGAGGGAAGTCCTTTCAATACTTCCTACTCCGACTATCTTCTTTCTGATTAAATTCGTTGTGAGTTCCAAGACAGCTGTAGTTTATTCCCCGGGACGTCAATAAGCTTCATTGCTTATTGTCTATCTGAGGTCGCCGTTGTTGATCCTGGCTACACAGGAGACACAGTGGTGGGAATGTGTGGTGGGCTTGTCCCGATATTAGAACTAGGAAAGGAGTTATGAAAAGACCGGTAACTCGCGTGGCGTTGCTCCCAGTAACTGATGAGTGTCGGCAATCCGACACTGGGGCGGGAAATTAGTCAGTGTTATATACTGTGGTCACACCACTACCGCTCTGGCAACACTGGACCAGCGGCGAGCGGCGAGGTTGTAGAAAAAAACCATAATGGCGTCTAAAGTGTAATTCAGGTTATTCAGGTGTAATTGTCACGTTGTATTGAAGTTAGTAATACAATATTATCAGTAGTGAAGAAGTGTTTTATTTAATAGGGTTAGAACATAAAATTGGCGACGAGGATGTATCCCATTGGTAGTATGGACGGGTTCAATTCCGAAAAACATGATTTTACTGATTACATTGAGCGGATGGACTCATTTTTTATTGTTAACAATATTATAAAAGAGATGAAAGTGCCCATGCTCATTACTCTTATGGGGCCGGAGACATACAATGTACTCAAGAATTTGGTGTCTCCAAACACACCAGCGACCATGGCCTACGAGGACATTGTCAAAATATTAACAAGTCACTACGTAGTAAAAAAGTCCGCCATTGCCGGTCGCTATGATTTTTATAAAACAATACAAAAGGAAAATCAGACAGTAAACGAATTTGTAGTGGAAATAAAGAGGAAGGCAGCACCGTGCAAATTCAATACATTTTTAAATGAAGCTCTAAGAGATCGTTTGGTATGCGGGCTGTCAAATGAACAGGTGATAAAAAAATTATTAACAGTGGGTGATACTTTGTCTTTTGAAGAGGCCGTAAAAATTGCAACGAATTATGAAAGTGCGGAGAGAGAAACAAGAAATATACAACCGGAGCAAGGGGTGCAAGTGGTTCAGCGGTCAGTTGCCGCACCAAGGCGTCACAACCAACCAACGATGCAACCGGGGCGTGGACAAGCCAGAGGTCAAACTACTCAGTCGAATATAGAATGTACCCGCTGTGGAGGCAGCCATGCTTCTGAGAAGTGCTACAAAAAGTCTTGGATCTGTTACAATTGTCAACGACAGGGTCATATTGCAGCGAAATGTCACTTCCGCCCTAATGCAGCAAGAAGTGCATTGAAACAATTAGGAGAGTAAGGCAATGATAATGAAGATGGCGAAGAAGTGATTTTAGGAAGCTTGCAGCAGATCTCGGAGGTAGGAGAAGAAGCCGCTTGGATGCCGTTGTGACTAGGTAATGGACAGTGTATTAAAATGCAAGTGGATACGGGAGCCTGCAAAGCAGTAATTCATAAAAAGGACCTTAAGTATTTTGGGAATAGTGCGCTGCGTCCATGTAATTATAAACTGAAGTCAGTGTCGGGGGAGCAGTTAAAGGTAGTAGGATCTATTAAGGTAATTGTAAGTAATTTAAAAAGAAAATTGTATTTGACAGTAATTGATTGTGAAAAATATTTTGAACCATTAATAGGAAGAAATTGGCTGAAAACTTTATTTCCGAAGTGGCAAAAAACTTTTCAGTTAAAACAGATTGAATCTGAAGGATGTTTTAAGGAAAACCTCGTTAAAAATATTAAAATTAAATATAAAAAAGTTTTTGAGAAAGATAGGGCCTCACATATTTTAAAATTTAAGGCTAACTTAAAACTCAAGCAAGGAGCAGAGCCTATCTTTCACAAAGCTTATACTATTCCCTATTCACAAAAAGAGGAAGTGGAAAAAGAATTGTTGAGTTTAGAAAAAGCAGGAATTATAGAGAGAATAAGGCATAGTAAGTGGGCAAGCCCAATTGTTTTGGCTAAGAGAAATGATAAGAAATTACGGGTATGTGTAGATTATAAAGTAACATTGAACAGAGTACTGGACACTGAGCATTATCCATTGCCACTTCCTGAGGATATTTTTACTGAACTTGGTGGTGGTAGTGTATTCTGTGTTCTGGACTTAAGTGGCGCCTACCAACAATTACTGTTGGAAGAATCATCTCGAGATTATATGACAATAAATACGCATTTAGGACTGTTTAGACCGACAAGATTACAATTTGGAGTCTCTAGTGGTCCCTCTGTGTTTCAGTGTGCCATGGATCAAATTTTACAAGGACTGAATAATGTCAAATGTTTCATTGATGATGTAGTGATAAAAGGCAATAGTATAGATGATTGCAACTTCCAATTAAGTAAGGTACTTGATCGTTTACTACTCCATAATGTTAAAGTAAACTTGGATAAATGTCAATTTTTTTGTAGAGAAATAAAGTTTTTAGGACATTCAATTAGTAAAGAAGGAATCAAACCATTAACAGATAAAGTGGAAGCTATTGCAGGCCCCAGCTCCTCGATCAGTCACTCAGTTACAGGCATATCTTGGGCTTCTTAATTATTATGGTAAATTTTTACCTAGGTTATCCGAATGTCTAACACCTTTGCATCAGTTGTTAAAAAATAATGTACCTTTTAGTTGGACTGAAAGTTGTGAAAAAGCATTTCAATATAGTAAGAAATTATTAATTGAAAATCAATTATTGGCCCATTATGATTGTAAGAAGGAGTTGTTTCTAACAACTGACGCTAGTGAATATGGAGTGGGAGCTGTACTTAGTCATAAAATGGATGGGGAACCTATTAGTTTTGCTTCAGCTACTTTAAATAGTGCACAAAAAAATTATTCTCAAGTAGAAAAAGAGGCTTTGGCAATCATTTATGCAATAAAGAAATTTAATAAATATCTATATGGTAGAAAATTTACCTTGGTTACGGACCATCAACCTTTGAAATTCATTTTCGATCCATTAAAAAGAATTCCAGTAACAGCAAATAGTAGACTTCAAAGATGGGCTCTTCTTTTATCAGGCTATACATATGAGATTATGTATCGTAAGGGTACCTTATTGGGAAATGCTGATGCATTATCACGCTTACCGTTGCCCAACATTGTGGAAGTGCATGATACGATCAATTGTTTAAATTTCACAGAGGAGCCCTTGTTAAGTTATAAGGATATTTCAGCAGCAACCCATTTAGATCCAGTTTTAAGCAAAGTATATGAATATGTAATGTTTGGATGGCCAAAAAGTGTAAATGATGTAAATCTCAAACCTTATTTTTTAAAACGAGCTGAGTTATGTGTAGATCAAAAATGTGTATTGTGGGGAAATAGGGTGGTCATTCCAAATAAATTAAGAAAAAAAGTATTAAATTTATTTCATGAATCTCATCAAGGAGTAGTGCAGTCAAAAATGTTAATAAGGGAGTATTGTTGGTGGCCAAATTTAGGAAACGACATAGAAACTGTTATTTCTGAATGTAATATCTGTCAGTCATCTAGAAATTTTACAAATTCAAGTCAATTAAGTTCCTGGAAAAAAACTGATATTAATTTTGAAAGAGTGCATGTAGATTTTTTTTATGTTAATTCCATAGCATATCTGTTAATTGTAGATTCACAATCCAAATGGCTAGATGTACATATTATGCAAAGTACAACAACAAATCAGGTGATAGAAAAGTTGTGTAAAACGTTCGCTTTTGTCGGTGTACCGGCTCAGTTAGTTAGTGACAATGGGCCACCTTTCAATTCCATTGAGTTTGTAAAGTTTCTGAAGTTAAATGGTTGTGAAGCAATTAAAACACCACCATATCATCCTCAATCAAATGGGTTAGCAGAGAGAACAGTACAGACTATTAAAAAGTGTCTGAGTAGACTTGAAAACAGTCATTTAAATTGCTCTAGAGAAGTGTTATTGCAAAATTTTCTTTTTACTTATAGAAATTCACCAAATGCTACTGGAATGTCAACTAATGAAATTCTATTTAAACAAAAGCCTAGGACAAAATTTGATTTATTAAAACCAAATAATACCATGACAAGGTCCAAATGTAAGGAAATAAATAAGCAAATAGTGATATATAAAGAGGGAGACAGTGTTTGGGTAAAAGAATTAAGCAAAGGTAAAGGATGGGAGAAAGGAAAAGTGGTAAAAAAGTTAAGTACTGTAAGGTATATAGTAAATACAAGGGGAATCCATAAATATTATCATGTATCATCATTAAAGCCGCGTGCTACTGGGAGTGTTGATACTCCGAGGGATCTGGAGTCGACTCCTGCGGGATCTGAGACGGAAAATGAACCACCAGTCGCACCCAGAGAAATTGCTGAGGAAGAATCATGTTGTGAAGAAATCATTAGTAATGAAGGCCAAGACAGCCAGGAAATAGTAAGGGATGCATATATGGAAATGGGTCCGATTGCTGATTCAAGTTCTGTATATTCCTCGCCTGTAGTACGGAGATCTAACAGAATTAGAAGACCACCTGAACGCTTAGATCTCTAGTATTAAATGTGAATTGTGTTATTTAAATTCTATTCTTAAGTTTAATTCTATTGTTTGTAATTACCTTTATGAATTACTCTGTACTCTTTAAAAAGGGGACGAATGTTATATACTGTGGTCACACCACTACCGCTCTGGCAACACTGGACCGGCGGCGAGCATGTTGTAGAAAAAAACCATAATGGCGTCTAAAGTGTAATTCAGGTTATTCAGGTGTAATTGTCACGTTGTATTGAAGTTAGTAATACAATATTATCAGTAGTGAAGAAGTGTTTTATTTAATAGGGTTAGAACATAAAAGTCAGCACAGGCACGTGTGACCTTTTGTTAATTTGTTTTTAAAGCTGGTTTAATAATAATAATAATAATACTCTTTATTGCACCAAAACATTATCAAAAATAACAAAATCAAAAAAAATCGGGTGAAATATACAATAGGCGGCCTTATCGCATAGCAATTTCTTCCAGGCAACCTGAGAGAAAGGATTAAGAGGTAGAAATAGGTAGGTGGCGCAGTAGTACCGAAACAATACTAAAAAGAAAAATAATTACATATAAACAAGAGAAAGGGAAAAACAAAACAAAAATAAGGTAATAATATACACTTCCGGACACTTGAATCGAGCCACCTAGCAGTTTCAACTTTGATTGCTGGTAACTTAACAAAAGTATATGATCAACGAAAAAGTTTTTATGCAATTTGGAAGCTGGTACACTTTACATTAATAAGGTATACTTAATTCCAAATTTAAATTTCAATAACTTGATAAAATTACAATTTTAAGTGAAACTTGTCCTGTATAACCTTTCTCAAAGACAAGACTCGGGTTGAATTTTAAAAAAAAAAGAAGGAATTATTGGAAAAAAAATTTATTCAGTAACTTGTATTGCCTCCGAGAGCGTTATGATTGCAGTCATGCGATTTGGCATGGAGTTAATCAACGTCATTATGAAGTGTTGTGGAATGTTCTCCCATTCCTCCTCGATGGCAACTCTCAGCTCTTCCAAAGTTTGTGGTGCTGGTTGGTGAGCTCGAACACGCCTCTTTAATTCGTCCCATAGACGTTCGATGGGATTCATATCAGGGCTCCTTGCTGGCCATTCCATTGTCGTGATTCCAACATCATGAAGGTATGCCCTGACGATTCCTGCAGTGTGCGCTCTTGCATTATCATGCATAAAGATGAAGCCTTGGCCTACAAATCCAGCATATGGCATCACATGAGTCTCTAGGCAATGGTTAATGTATCGACGGGCATTTAGTGTTGGTAGACGTGGTCCTGTCACAACCTCTAGCCCAGTTTTACCATCGGTAGATATTCCTCCCCAGACTATCCACGAGCTCCCGCCATAACTCACTCTCTCTTCAATACAACACTGAACAAAGCGCTCTCCCCGCCTTCGGTAGACCTTCCTCCTTCCATCATTACCATAAAGCATAATCTTAGTCTCATCAGTAAAGAGTACCTTGCTCCATTGGCGTTGAGTCCAATGCAAATGTTCGCGTGCAAACTGTAAGCGCGCCATTCGGTGAGCTCTTGTCAGTTTCGGCCCGTTGGCTGGCTTATGTGGGCTCAGACCATGTTCTTTAAGTCTTTGTCTAATTGTTCGCGCGGAAACAGCCACTCCATGAAAGTCTCGAAGCTGTTCTTGGATCTGTACAGAGGTGAGGTGACGATTTCGTAAACTGGTTGTCGCGATAAATCGATCCTGTCTTTCTGAAGTTACCCGAAATCGCGGTCTTCCTGGACGGCGCACGTATACACCAGTGTCGAGGTATCGATGGTTTACCCTTTGCACAGCAGAACGGCTTAAAGCAAGCTGTGATGCTACATCGCGCTGACTTCGGCCCGACTGTAGAAGCGCCACAGCTTGCGCGGCTAGAAGAGGCGGTGTATCCATAATTTTAACGTTTAAATGGCTCAAATTAAAAAAACAACAATTTTACGATGTCTTAATTTCAAAACAATTACGGTGAATTCAAAATTATGGAGTTAAATAAAAAAATTATGTTAATTTACACTGGGCGTCAAAAGTAAGTAGTACAGTTTTAAAATTGCAATATCTCCTAAACTACAGAAGCTAGACCTTTCAAATAAAAAAAAGTTAAAAGACAATTTCATTTCATTTAATAAAAACGTCATGCATAATATCATTTTTTAAAGATTGACTGAAAAAAAAACTTAATAAACAAAAACACTCTTTTTTAAACTGTTGGCTTGTACTTTTGTTTTTTATTGTTTTCTTTATTTCTGATAAATCAATTGCAATTCAAAAGCAAATGTGTCTTCAGCGAGTAAACGTCACTAATCATGCCTCTTTCACCAGAAGAATGTGCAAGAATCATAACTTTTCTCGAAGTAGGCATCAGTATGCGTCATACTGCAAGAACGGTGGGTGTAACTCTAAGAACGATCCAGCAAGTAAAGCGAAGGTACTAAGAGACTGGAAACCATCTAAGGAGACCAAGTAATGGCAGAGCCAGGTGCACTAGTACCGGAGAGACCGCTTAATTGTCTCTACTGTGTTAAGAAATCGTCACCATAATGCAGTTAAGGTCCAGCAACAGCTCCTTCAGACCCGAAGAGACTACGTTAGTGAGAGTACAGTGAGGAGAAGACCTTGCTGAAGCCAACCTGAAGTCGTACAGGCCAGCAAATGGCCCCAAACTTGAGACAGGGCATCGAGTAGCAAGACTACGCTACGCCCGTCAACACGTACAATGGGACGAAGAAGAATGGACAAGAGTTTTGTTCACAGATGAGTCTCGGTTTTCTTTATTCACTTCCGATGGAACGCGGAGAGTATACAGGCGACCTGGTGACCGATACATTCAAGGTTGCATCTCGGAAAGAGTTCAATACGGCGGGGGCTCTGTACACGTATGGCCTGGCATCTCTTCAGAGGGTCGCACAGAGCTAGTGGTCACAGAAAATGGCAGTCTGACTGGTGAAAGATATGCATTAGAGATCCTTATCGAGTATGCAGGGCCATATTTAGTAAATATGGGTGATGGAGCGATACTAATGCATGATAACGCCCGGCCACACACCGCTCACCTCGTACAAGAGTACATTCAGGAGGTTGGCATCAGCTTGATGGCTTGGCCATCAAGAAGCCCAGATCTTAACCCGATTGAACACACTTGGGATGAGCTTGGGAGGCTAGTCAGAAGACGCAGACCACCCCCGCCACCCTCAGGGCTCTAAAACAGGCCCTGATAGAAGAATGGGTGAATATTCCCTAACACCGCCTCCGAAACTTAGTGTTCAGCATGCCAAACCGGCTCGAAGATGTCATCAGAGCCCGAGGCGGCAACACAAGTTACTAAAGTGGGAACAAGGCCCAAAACTTAAAAATTAAGTTCTTGATAGTTACTTCAAAATGGTTAGCTTTTTAGTTTTTTCTTAATTTTCAGTGTAAAACTTTACTAATGCTAAATAAAATATTATTTTTAGAAAACTTTGTTAAATTTGCTATAAAATTACTTTTTTTTCAAAACTCTAACTTCTATAGTTTAAGAGTAATTGCAATTTTAAAACTGTACTACTTATTTTTGACGCCCAGTGTAGATCAACTTTTCTTTTCAAAAGAATGCACTAATTTGGATTTTGTTTCGTTTTTCCATTTGATAAATTCAAAATTGGAACAACAGCACTTCAAAATCATTATGAATATACCAGCATCAAAACTGCATAAAAACTTTTTGATTAACTTAAGAATATTTTTATGTTCTATGTCATTACACATAAAAATGTAACATTATAATTATGTGGACAAATAGTGACGCTTGATCAAATTTTTAAAAGAACGAAGCGACTGAGCTTGTCGAACATTGAGAGGAAGGGAATTCCAAAGACGGACAGCTCGGACAGAAAAGGAATTTGTGAAAAAGTTAGTTAGAACGGTATTGGGAGACGTGGTCATATTTCCGAAGGCCAAAAATGAAGCGAATGCCGAGATTTTGGAGACGCTCTAGTTTATTAAGCTGCGCTTCAGAGAGATCAATGTAACAGCAATCCGCATAATCAAGGACCGGAAGGAGTAGCGATTGCGCAAGCAAAATTTTAGTCTCCATTGGCATAAAGTACTTAAAGCGACGTAGGGAGCTCGTGATCGCGAACATTTTTCTACTAACCTCACTAATCTGGTGAGACCAAGAAAGGGTCGTATCAAAAAGGATGCCAAGATTTTTAACCTTATCGCTAAAAGGGATATGCACGCCTTCAAAAATGATTGGTGTGATGTTAGACCAGTCAATTTTGGATATAAAACGGGAACTGCCAATAATGATCGCCTGAGATTTAGAGGGGTTAACTATCAAACGGTGGGCTTTACTCCAATCGGAAATGGCTTGCAGATCATAATTTATCGCACCAATAACTGCAGGTAGATCGTTAATGTGACCCTGCTGATAGATCTGTAGGTCATCAGCATAAAGGTGATAAGAGGAGCTAAGGCGAGAAGTAATAGAATTAATGAAGAGAGAAAAAAGTAACGGAGATAATACGCCACCCTGCGGAACGCCGGCTGATAAGGTACACCACGAAGAAAAGACACTGTTATCGATCTTAATGCGTTGTCGGCGTCCGCAAAGATAACTACGAAACCAATCAATGACCGCAGGAGATATGTTAAGAGAACGCAGAAAGCCCAAGAGTACGTCGAAGTCGACGGTGTTAAAGGCATTACTAAAGTCTAAAAGTGTCATAACCGTGACTTGGGAGTTGTTCATCCCTAGACGAATATCGTCCGTAATTTTGACAAGAGCGGTAGTGGTGCTATGACCTTGCCTAAAGCCAGATTGGAAAGGATTCAACAGGTTATTATTAGAGAGGAAATTGTTGAGTTGGTGTAGGATAAGACGCTCAAAAACTTTGGACAGGAAAGAAAGGATGGATATAGGACGGTACTCGGAATAGGAAGACGGATTACTTTTTTTAGGCAAGGGAGTTATGTTAGCATCTTTCCAAACAGTAGGAAAGACGGAGTTCGAGATGGAGTTGTTAAAAATGGCTGTTATTACAGGAAGGAGAGTATCTATGAGAGGCAAGATCATAGCACGACTGATGTCATCAGCACCTGTCGCGTTGGAGGAGATGGCCAATATGTTCTTCTTAACATCACCAACGGTAAATTGACTAAATGAAAAGGGAGGAAAGTCAGGAGTTGGAGAGGCGTGCCTCGTCCAGCGTTGTATGCCGCTGCGGTGGAAGTCCGGCAAGCTGGTCCTGCTGCAGAAGGACGGCCGGCCAGCGGAGTCGCCGTCGGCCTACCGCCCCATCGTCCTGTTGGATGAGGCGAGCAAGTTGCTGGAGAGGGTGGTCGCGGCTCGCCTCACCCAGCACTTGGAGGAGGTAGGCCCGGACCTCAGTGACCAGCAGTTCGGCTTTCGCCGCCGCCGGTCCACGATGGACGCGGTCACGCGGCTGCGGACGCTGGCGGACGAGGCCACCTCCCGGGGTGAGGTCGTGCTGGCGGTATCTTTAGATATCGCCAACGCGTTCAACACGCTCCCCTGGGAGGTAATACGGTCGGCGCTCGCGCACCACAGGGTGCCGCGCTACTTGCAAGGGTTTGTCGCGCACTATTTGAGCGCCAGGAAGGTGGTGTTTCCGGTCCCTGACGGGTGGGGTCGTAGAACGGTGTCGTGCGGTGTTCCACAGGGTTCGGTTCTAGGTCCACTCCTGTGGAACATCGGATATGATTGGGTCCTGCGGGGCGCAAACCTACAGGGCGTCGGCGTGATCTGCTATGCCGACGACACCCTTGTTGCGTCCCGCGGCAAAACCCACCGTGATGCGGCCGTGCTCGCCACAGCCGGAGTCGCGCAAGTTGTGGCGCGGATTCGGCGGTTAGGCCTGGAGATGGCCTTGCACAAGACCGAGGCCCTGTGCTTTTATGGGCCCCGGAACAAGCCACCTCCGGGAGCGCACATAGTCGTCGGGGGTGTGTCCATCGCCGTCGAGCCGAGTATCAAATACCTCGGCATTGTACTCGACGGTCGGTGGACATTCGCCGAACACTTCCGGCGACTTGTGCCGCGTCTGATGGGGGCCGCCGCCGCGCTGGGCAGCCTGCTCCCTAATGTCGGCGGACCGAGTGTCGCCTGCCGCCGCCTATATGTAGGGGTGGTGCGGTCTATGGCCCTCTACGGAGCTCCCGTGTGGGCCGACGCTCTGACCTCACGCAACACGGCCCTGCTGCGACGACCGCAGCGGGCCATGGCGGTCAGAGCGGTGAGAGGATACCGCACCATCTCGTGCGAGGCGGCGTGCGTGCTAGCGGCGAGTCCGCCGTGGGAGCTAGAGGCAGTGGTGCTGGCGGCGGCATACAAGCTGACCGTCGAATCGCGAGAGGGCGGAAACCCGTTCCCGGATGGGGTCCAACGCTGGAGAGAGAGTGCCCAGAGGTCCCTTATCCGGGAATGGGCGGCAAGGCTGGAGGAGACGGACCGGAGAGCTGGAGCGCCACGTCAACGTACCGTGGACGCCATCCAGCCGGTGTTGAACAATTGGTTAGGGAGGCGCCACGGTGCGCTGTCGTACCACGTTGTGCAGGTGCTGTCCGGCCACGGATGTTTCGGCTGGTACCTGCACAACGTGGCGAGGAGGGAAAGAACGGCGGAGTGCCACGAGTGCGGCTGCGCGGAAGATACGGCGCAGCACACACTGGAGGAGTGTCCTGAGTGGGCTGCGCCTCGCGCCGCACTCATGGATATTGTTGGCGACGACCTCTCGCTCCCGGCTGTTGTCAAACAGATGGCCGAGAGCGAGAGGTCGTGGGACGCGGTAGCCTCCTTCTGCGACGAAGTACTGACGCAGAAGGAGGCAGCGGAGCGGGTGAGGGAAGCGGACCCAGCGGCCCCCCCGCTCCGCCGTAAAAGACCGGGCGGCAGGCGTTTGGCCCATGCCCGGCGACTGCCACCTTAACGGGGGCTTCCGGGCGGCGGTTTGGGGAAACCGTCGCCCATCGGATCGGAAGTCCCCGAGCGGTGCGGCGCGCCAACTCTGTGCGCGCCGCCAACAGTGCCGAGCCCATGGAGACGGGTCTTCGGACAACCGCCGGCGGGGTCACGGAAGTATCGCAGTTCCCGTGGCCCCGCCTGTATAGGCGGATTAGGTGGCAGTGAGTGAGAGTTTTAGTCGGTATACCCTAAGTGGTTTTAGAGGGGGAGCCCGACATACCCCCGCCGCTTCCCCAAGCGGCGAGGCATGCAGTAATGCATTTCTCTCACTATAATCAAAAAAAAAAAAAAAAAAAAAAGGAGTTGGAGAGGCAGAAAGTGAGTTTAAAGTTTTAGATTTAGTTTCGCTATCAAAAACAGCGGACGAGGAGAAATGCCTGTTAAGACAGTCGAAGTCAATGTTATTAGGATTAGAATGCTGATTTTTCCCAACTCCTAAAGACTTAAGAAACCGCCAGACCTTGGCAGGGTCACCGTTTTCAACTGCAGAATGGAAATGTCTACGCTGTGCCTCTCTACACATTCTATTACAACGGTTGCGGGCAAGAACGTACAGGTCTCGAAACTTGACAGGATCGCGTTTGAATTTCCCTTTGAGATGGTTTTTTTTGGCAATGGCTGATTTGATCTCCTCAGTGAGCCACGGTGCAGGAAGATGTTTCACCCGGACTGGACGAACCGGCGCATGTCGATCAAAAAGTTGAAGGAGTATAGAGTTAAAGGCAGCAACTTGTTCGTCTACAGAGGGTAAATCAATAATAGCTGCCCAGTCACAACCCTCCGCATCCCCACGCAGCTCGTCGGTATTAATGCCAGCAAAGTTACGTTGCAGAAGGATCTTAGGTTTGGGTTTTGGAGGACGAATTTTAAAAGAAAGAAAAAGGAGGTCATGGTAGGAAAAGGCATCGGCTGCGAGTTGGCCATGCTTAGCAACCAGGTCTAAAGAGGAGACGGCAATTAGATCCAGAAGGGAAGGAGTGTGTTAGATACCTCCCTAATATGTCAGGTTATTAAGATCATTAAAAGGAAATAAGTATCAAGAAAGTAAATTAAACAAAGTAGGTAATTAGTAAATTATATATTTTCAATTAAAACCAAAACTTGGGCAGATAATCAAAATGTTTATTAAATCAATTAACTACTTTATAAACTACCACCATTTCGGAAATAAACCAAAATGACCACCGGTAAAAGAAATGGCGAAAGAAAACCGGTTATGGCCTTTTTTATCGATCAGGTATTTTAACACATCTTTTTCATACAAATACAAAATTACAATAATAATAAAAACAATTGGAACTTATCTTTAATGTCCGGCGGCCTCACAATAACTGCCGCCTAACGTTCTACCATGTCCGTAAATAACCTCGCTCCCCGCCAATCGCTACCTCCCCGCCAATCGTTACAACAAGTCAAAATAGCAATTCATTTTACTTCTAATTTTAAACTTGTAAATTAAATAAATTTATAATAAACGTAAAACAATTTTAACATAAATTTAACAAGAATTTAAAACATAAATAAATCGTGAACCAAGTTATTTTCAGAACGGAAGTACGACTTGTAACATTTAAAAAGTCGAACCGGAAGTGCCGAGTATCATTTAATAATTTTATTACATCTTTAGCAATAACAATATGATTCAAGATGTAATAAAATTAATTACTTAATAACTATAAAACTATCATTTGTTCTAATTTATCTGTAAATCGAAAGTGTCAAGTGACATCTAGTCAATCAGTCAGTACCATTTGAAAGATTACCTAATACGGCCATACTGACAGTACAGCGTTCTCGATGTACACAAAAAAAAACAAATGAAATTAAAAAAAAAAATGAAAAACTATGTGCAATTATCTACATTAATACACATTTATATTTCGGCATTGTTACAGTTTCGCTTTTCACATTAAGTTAAAACTTACAAGTAATTACAATCATATTTATTTACAGTTTGGCATTGTTACAGGCTCCGCTTGTCACAGTTTAAGCTAACAAGTAACAACGGTCATTTGCTTTACATAAACTCTAGCCCCACACCTGCTGCGCATGAGATAGGCTAGAAAAGCAAATAACTTCAGCAGTTCATAATTCATATTTACAGTTTTGGCATGCCATTGTTACAGGCTCCGCTTGTCACAGTTTAAGCTAACAAGTAACAACGGTCATTTACTTTATAAACTCTAGCCCCACACCTGCTGCGCATGAGATAGGCTAGAAAAGCAAATAACTTCAGCAGTTCATAATTCATATTTACAGTTTTGGCATGCCATTGTTACAGGCTCCGCTTGTCACAGTTTAAGCTAACCAGTAACAACGGTCATTTACTTTATAAACTCTAGCCCCACACCTGCTGCGCATGAGATAGGCTAGAAAAGCAAATAACTTCAGCAGTTCATAATTCATATTTACAGTTTTGGCATGCCATTGTTACAGGCTCCGCTTGTCACAGTTTAAGCTAACAAGTAACAACGGTCATTTACTTTATAAACTCTAGCCCCACACCTGCTGCGCATGAGATAGGCTAGAAAAGCAAATAACTTCAGCAGTTCATCAGTCAAGTCAAATCATTCATAGTCTTTAACAGGTTTACAATCATTCATAATTATTACATCTTAAAATAACACAAAATAACGCCTTTTACTTCTCTCTTATACAAAAACTGTGCGTTGTCGGGTCAATTCAATTATTTACCTCAGTAAACAATATTAAATAGAGATATTTTGGCACATACAATTAAAAAAAAATTAAATGAAACATCTATAACTTTTATAAAAATAAAAAAATACATATTCCAGATTAAGCAAAAAAAAAAAAATCGTCTAAGCTGTAGTAGCACCGTTTAACAGAAATTCCTTCAAGGTATGTATATAAATTAACAATGGCAAGTTTATAATAATGTGATTAGCTATAAAATACTTAAGACTAATACAATATTTTAATGTTTTTCATAAATGACATCTTTCACACCAGCCCGCTCAATCCCCTCTCCGAGCCGATATATATATACAGGGAGGAAAAAAACGACGAACACAGCCGAAAGTTTGATGATATGTACCTTACATACATGCGTTTTGTGCAAGTTTAATTTAAAAATAGTTTATTGAAAAAAAAGGCACTGACCTGCTAATTTTCTACGTGTAGGTATCCCTAATACTACAACAACAGTGCATACGGCAAAAATACCTACACGGACAGAAACTACTACGCTACGGACAGTCCGTAGGCCACGACACACACATACCTGTCTACCTATTCATTGAAATTCTTATTATCACTTAAAAAATCAAAGTTTTTACATTAAAAACCGAAGTACGTACCGGAAAGTATCTACTACACACAATGCTCGATGTGTACGAGCGCCTCTTATGCCACACAACACTCAAAACCACTAAAGAACTCGTAAAACACTAAACACCATTCAAAACGCCTAATCCATTTAACAAAATAACAAATAATACTAGACATTTTCATAATTTAGTTTTAGTATTTTACCTATTGACAGAAGTTTATTTATTTGTCACTATGGTAACCGTGACAATTACTATGCATAGCAGGTGCACGTCGAGCTTTATACAATTTTGGCTCCTATGTCATAGAACTTAAGAACGGTACAAAGTCCAATATGTAAAGGTCGACCTGCTCTTGCCTGTACGTAAGGAACAGCTGATTTAGGGATGAAAACACACAGTTATTCAAGAAATGTTTGTTAGTCAATTACTCCGAAACTATTACACTTAGAGAAAAAATCTTTCACGAGCATAAAGTAGATGTATAAACCTCCTAAGATATTTCGGGAGTGTCGGTCGCTCTCAGGGCACCCTGTATATATATATAATTATGTGGTGTAATCAGTAACGATTACGCTAGCAAATTAGGCTATTTTGTAGCAACCGAGTATAAGTTTTTAAATTCGCATATTAACAAGATATTAAGTTGATGTAACTAGCCGTAATGTATGTATTAAGAAAGTTTAATTAGCTGAAAGAGTTGTAAAGACGGATTTAGAGTGATAAAATATGAATTTTCCTAATATCTGCGTTACTAGGTTAACTAACCCATTAGTTATTGAATTTAAATGAATATTTATGGATTTTAGATCACGACGTGATGACGCTTGGATGTATTTTTTTTTATTTTTCATTATTAAATATTTTAATATATTTTTATAATTGTAATTATGAAGGATGGAGAGGCAACTAAAAGAGGAAGCGATGAAGAAAACTTTTAAAATGAGAAAACGTACAGACGTGAGCAAAATATGTGAAGGTGAAGTTGAAAAACAGACAAACCTATGAATTCTATAAATATAATGTTTTTCAAAAGAGTTGTAAATTAAATCGAAATATCCTGCCGTTCGGTCAACCTGATAGATAGTAAATTCATTATGATGACAAATTATGGTACCTGTTCAGTACCGCGAGGAATTACTGTGATTCTAAATAATAGATGGATATGGGTTTAAGACATTATTTTACATAAAAACATCGTAAATTCATTTGTAACGAGATGTTGTACAATGACGCGAAGTTTATTATACTAACTAATTCTATTTTATTTTATTATCTTCGTATTTTTAAGGTTTATCATTTGTTCTTAATTTAAACAATTTTTAATTCAAATATTGTCACCTATTCATTTATTGTCTTTTTTTTTTATCAAGTTAACATTATTAAGATTAAGTTTATTTACGCCTTTTATTATATATATATATTTATATTATTGTAAAAAGAAAAAAAAATTATTAGTAGTTTGCTTATACGAGATACCTACGTTAAAAATGTTAGTTGCTTTGCCATTAATTATTACGTCATGAAAATTACTTTGGTATAAAACAATATTTAGTTACCAGCAGGGCAATCGCGCTAAATAAAATCTGACGGATGTTTGCTGAAACATGGCTGACAGACGATTGTTTGGTGTATTCGGTATCGCGCTAATATTTTGACAGCTTCTTATATTAAAGTTATATTATAAGAACTGTCAAACACAAAATAAAAATAGACGGATGGTATGGTTTGACAGCCTATAATAACGATACGAAACTGTTGTCAAAAACGTCAAACACTCATTTAGAGTTGATACACAATAGTTCGAAGAAATCGGTATCGCGCTAATAGTTTGACAGCTACTTATTTTAAACTTATTTTAAAAAAAACTGTCAAACACTAAAGTCAGAATGTAGCTATTTTTCGTCGATCGTTTTTGAATTATTCTATACACACCGCAAAATTTAGCGGAACAAAAATTAATGACTGCAACTTTTATGCAAAAATATCGACGAAAATATCGACGTAATTTTAGATTTTTATTCTAGACCTATTTACATCGTCTTATAATTAAATTGAGAATTAATTACCTGCATAATGTTCAATTAAATTTTATTTCTAGTTGACTCCTCAAAATCGCGAGTAAAACGGGAGCTATTTATTTAGTCATATCTTTTTTTTTTCTATGTGTAACAGTTTTTAATTTATAGCTTGTTGAAAATGCACATTTTTGAATATTTTCATACAAATTGTTCAATATTACGCGAATTTTGCCGGTGTGTATAGATTTATAATACTCAAAAATAAATTATAATAAATAAAAATGTATAACTTTTACCTAATACGGGAATATGTGTTAGAAAGAACTTGGAGCGTAGATGTAGGAGTGGCACCGGCAGAAGACAAACGATGAAACCTGAAAGATAGGTGGAGGGCCTTTTTTTGATGCCTAACAAGCAAATTTATCAAACGATATAAACTCTGCAATGAGAATTAGAAGAAATTGACGCCTCACATCCGACCAATCTAACGTGCCGTGCCCGTGCCGATGCTTTGGACATTACAACAAAGAAACAAAGATAAGTGCTTTATGTATCTTTCCAAGTAGAATTTTATAGTTCATTACATTTGTTCTAACATTTTAATCCAAATTTTTATTTGGCTTCATTTACAACAAGACAAATAGTCTATTTATATTGATACAATTCTCTTGACGTTCAGAATAAAGTATTAAAATTGATATTATGTATTTTACAGATGCGTGCTGGTAGACAGAAAGCTGTATTGCCCACAGTTGCAGTGAAACTCATAAGTGCTTGCAGTGTGCTACACAATATAGCACGTAGGGAAAATTTACCATTCACGCCTCTTACACCGAGTGGCTGGTCAAGACCGCCGTCTGACTGAAAGTGCTAGTGATTGCAGGCGAAAAGAATGGCATTTAGTTTTTAGAAATTGGGCTTGCACGCCTACAATCACTCTAAGGTCGTTTGTGTATAAATAATAAATAAAATAAAAGAATTATATAAATAATCGTTTTTTTATTAAATTATAAAATAAACAGTTTATTTAGGTATTAGATGTTAGTGCGTGCTTCTTCTTGATTTGTATGTACTGAAATGTAAATGAGTAACTCATTGTTGTTCCATTGCACCGTGAGCCGCCTCCTCCTCACTCGTCATAAAGCGAGGTCTTAATACTTTTGCTAATACTCCAACAGAAGCTCCAATTTCCGGACGGTGGTCCATTAGCGAGGTTCTCCTTCCATTTTATATTTTTAGTAATTTTATATAAACTCTAACGCACACAAAATACTTCGACAGGGTAATAATAATGATTTGACATGACTCATGACACTGTTTCTAATCAAACTATCAAAGAGTAAAAGAAGACATAGAAAAAATCAAGGCAAACCACAATTTTTATTTTTTATTTATTGAGGCATTGGCACATATCACAAACTGACAATTTGAAAATGTGTATCTATGACGGATTATACGGAAATTGCCAGTAAAAAAATAATCTTGAGTTCTATCTATAATTGTTTATGAAATGGTATCGTTTATTGAGGTATATTGTATCGTATGACGTTTGTGTGTTAGCGCGATACCAAAATCGGCACAGAGGATGTATTATTAAATTGCAATTATTACACGCTTTTTTCTAATGCCCCCTCTACACGTTGGCCAACACAGTGGCCAACATTTATGGCAACTGTGTTGGCCAACGTGTAGAGGGGGGTTTGGTAGGTGTTGGAATTATGGTACGTGTTGGCCCACAAGCTGGCGCGAAATCCGTGTGGTGTCGGTTTTTTGACACAGATCAAAGGAGTTGGCCGTGGTTGTGGCAGAGTTATTGGCGACACGTCCACTCGTCCACACGTTGGCCGCGTGTTTAGTTTGCAACGAGCAAAAATAAACAATATAATAATATTCATTTAGTTAGGTAGGTACTTGTACCTTGTTTTGTTTCGATTTATTGACAACATCAACCACCTTATTTTTTTCCATGTCTATTTTATTACGTAGTAACGGTAGGTATGCTGAAAATAAATAAATCGTAGCAGCCGTCAGCGCCTCAATTATCGTCCGCACATTGGCCCGAACCAAATCAAACTGAACGACCTTCCAACGTGTGGACGTCGTCACAAACTATCACCAATGTGTTGGCCAATGTGTTGGCCAACGTGTTGGCCAACGTGTAGAGCCGGCATAAGATCAAGAAACGAATGGCCGTTAATGTTATTAGTAGGTACCTATAAACTTTATATTATGGCGATAGGTGTATATTGACTTAGTAACTCACTTGGATAACCCTCATCCCGACTCACTGGGATATTCCTCATCCAGACTCACTTGGATATTCTGCATCCCGACTCACTGGGACATGCATCATCCCGACTCACTGGGATACATCAAGTACGCACGCTCACGCCCGACTCACTGGGACACTTGGAGCACGCACACCCAAGCCCGACTCACTGGGCAAGCTAACGAGAAGCACAGACTGCTGATCATCATCTCATCGGACCTTCGATCCTGGAGGGGAGTACTGTGGCGACACCTATCGCCATACAGAAGAACTACAGAGTGAAGAAAAAGTTCACAATGCGAACACTTGACGGCGCCACTTAGAATCCTGAATCACGCTATCGTAGTTTCTACGATATGGAGATATATGTACAACCTCCGACACATACATTGTCGGAGCCGCGGTTCCCCAGGCATGACACCCAGCCTGGCCGGAAGATCTTCCCTTTGTGGCGGTCGAGCACATCACCATCGCTCCCGCTACAATATCAATAAATAATAATCATCATATAAATTATAAATATTGGCTCTTCTCATTATGAATGTGCATAATGCATGTTTATAGGGAAAAAGATGCATCGTGGACATTCATAATAAGAAGAGCTAGGTAATATTTATTTGAAAATAAAGATATATTGTATTTGTTGTCGCCAAATTAATTTTCACGAAAATTCTATCAATGATTGAGATGCAATTTGTAAAAAGAACAAAAAAAAATAATTTCCCGCGTGGACCGAAACGTACCACCTTAAAAAAAGGCAAACCACAAACATTTTTTATTTATTTATTAGGCATGGGCACATAATCACAAATTGAAAATTGTGTAAATCGATGATAGATTATACGAAAATTTCCAATAATAAAAAAAAACGAGTTCATCTCTTGTTCATGAAATGGTATCGTTTATTGTATCGTTTTAACTTCAAATTGACGTTTTACGTTATTATAGGAATAATTATTATTTTACAGTTGAAGTAAGACCAAGAAACGAATGGCTCTTGTTGTTATTAGCGCGATTGCCCTGCAGTACTTGCAATTTGGTTATTATCGCAATTTATTTATTATCGCTACCAGCGAACATGTAGGAAAAATAATAATTAGCTCGGAAGTGGTACTAACACTGCTATGTTAAAAGATGCCATTTTTCATTCTTACATTTGATCACGAATACTACCCTATTGTCATAGTAACTCAACTAGACGGTAATGCAGAACCCTTGGAGGGTTTACCTGCTTCTGCAATCTGAGCTAGGCTGCACCAGCAAGTTGCTCGGTGCCGTCGCACCAGACCGCAGCTTCGTCACAGGCAGACGTCGTGCTGCCGCTATCTCATGCGGTTTTTCTGTCACTGCATTTGAATCGCGGCGAGCAGACTCCCAAGCACAGCCAGATCCATATAGTTCTATGTCTGAAATATATATTTTTTTCAACATATTAATACCATGTTAACACGCAGATCTATCCCACTTCTGATGTTAGATACCTCCCTAATATGTCAGGTTATTAAGATCATTAAAAGGAAATAAGTATCAAGAAAGTAAATTAAACAAAGTAGGTAAATTTAAATTAGTAAATTATATATTTTCAATTAAAACCAAAACTTGGGCAGATAATCAAAATGTTTATTAAATCAATTAACTACTTTATAAACTACCACCATTTCGGAAATAAACCAAAATGACCACCGGTAAAAGAAATGGCGAAAGAAAACCGGTTATGGCCTTTTTTATCGATCAGGTATTTTAACACATCTTTTTCATACAAATACAAAATTACAATAATAATAAAAACAATTGGAACTTATCTTTAATGTCCGGCGGCCTCACAATAACTGCCGCCTAACGTTCTACCATGTCCGTAAATAACCTCGCTCCCCGCCAATCGCTACCTCCCCGCCAATCGTTACAACAAGTCAAAATAGCAATTCATTTTACTTCTAATTTTAAACTTGTAAATTAAATAAATTTATAATAAACGTAAAACAATTTTAACATAAATTTAACAAGAATTTAAAACATAAATAAATCGTGAACCAAGTTATTTTCAGAACGGAAGTACGACTTGTAACATTTAAAAAGTCGAACCGGAAGTGCCGAGTATCATTTAATAATTTTATTACATCTTTAGCAATAACAATATGATTCAAGATGTAATAAAATTAATTACTTAATAACTATAAAACTATCATTTGTTCTAATTTATCTGTAAATCGAAAGTGTCAAGTGACATCTAGTCAATCAGTCAGTACCATTTGAAAGATTACCTAATAAGTGCAGTTAGGGAAGTAATGCGTGGCTTGGAGAGGTAAGAAGGAAAGGTTACAGGACTCAATCGCAGAACGAAGGGAATTGGAACGGTGATCATTTTTTAAGAGGCAAGTATTGAAGTCACCCATAATAATGGTTTGATCGAAAGAAGGGACATGAGATTCAAGGAGATTTTCCAAAGTAGAGAAATAGTTGATGGTAGAAGAAGGATTATAGAAAACTCCAAGAAGAACTTTAGAGTGAGAGAGCAACAATTCAATAAAAAGGTACTCGGCTTCATTAGATGGGTGCAGGACATTGGAGAAGGAAACGATTCTATAAGGAATATGCGCTCGGAGATAGATCGCAACGCCTCCACCACCCTTACCAAGGCGGTCATTCCGGATAAGGTGAAAGCCAGGCAAGGAATACGAAGTGGAAGAGAGACAGGGTTTCAACCAAGATTCTGAAACCAAAATGGCGTCGATGTGTTTGGAGTCAAAAGAGGTAAGAAGGTCAGGAAAGTGAGCAGGAATGCTTTGGGCATTGATATGAACTACATTAAGGCTTTTGGAGACATCAGCGTAAATAGTTTCAAGTTTCTCATTTAATGGCAGATCTAGACTGTGGAAGCTGTCACTACTTAAAGAGGAAGAAGAAAAAGAACAAAAATCACTATTATCAGAATGATCAGAGATCATGAACAGATATAAAAAATAAAAATAAAATATATATATTATATTATATGTAAATATGAAAAACAAAGTATTATTCAATGTATAAAAATGTGTGTGTAAATAAATATATTATATGTATATATAATACACACATCAAAAAAGTCTAAGCAACATATACTGATTTGAATTTTAAAATGGTTTTTCAAATTAAAACGTTTATATTTTATTATTAAAGTAATAATTAGAGTACTAATTGATGTAAAAATAGCAACTGTTTTTTATTGTTTTTTTTTAAGAACATAAATTAACAATTTCATGCTTAAGCTGTATCGTACGTAGTACTAACCAATTAAACGTTATTAAAACAAAATGAAACGATATGAATAAAATCAATTGTTTATAAAAAAAAAGGATGGTTTAATACAAAGTGTGGCCTCCTCTGTTGTTTAAAACTTGTCGGCACCGATTATTCATAGAATCAATGAGTTTATTTATGTTTTCCTGCGGCAATTGCTCCCAGTGGAATTTTAGCAAATCCATCAACTGTTGGGTTGTTGTCACTCCGTCCAAGTCCTCTAAAACACGTCTCTGGAGCATGTCCCAAGCGTGCTCGATGGGATTGAGGTCTGGCGATTGCGCAGGCCACGGCAGAACCCTGATGTTTTCCATTGCCAAGTACTCGCTGGTCCTCAAAGCTGTATGCGAACGGGCATTGTCATGCATCAACGTGAAGTCGGAGCCAAGGGTTTGTGCAAATGGACGGACATAAGGCCTAAGAACATCCTCAACGTAATTTGCAGCGTTCATGTTTCCATTTACAAAAACGAGCTCAGTTCGTCTATTCTTCATAATACCCGCCCAAACCATAACTGTTGAGCCGCTGTATGGATGAACTTCCTGGACGCATCTCAGCCTTTCAATATTTCCGGGGCGACGGTACACTCTGATCCTTCTTGTATCAGGCCTAAACCCGAATCGGGACTCGGACGCAAAACAAAATTTTATCCCACTGCTCCTGCGTGCACGTTATGTGTTCCCTACACCATTCATTTCGACGAGCGCGATTCCCGTGACGTATAGGTGGGCACCTGATTGGCCGTCGTGCTCGTAGGCCGTACTCATGCAGTCGATTTCGCACGGTTTGGGGACTAACAACAACACCACTTGAGTTTTGTAGCCTTAAACCTATCTCTCGGGCGGTTAACATTGGCTGACGTCTTGCAGTCAGTTGTATGTATCGGTCTTGCCGAGTGGTTGTACTCCTTCCGCGGCCTGAGTGCTGCTCAGCAGGATCTCCTGTGTTATTGTAACGCTGCCAAAGACGGCAAATAACGCTTCTGTTGACACCGAAATTCCGAGATACCTGAGATTGATTTCTTCCCGCTTGCAACATCCCTACAGCTCTCTGCATTTCATCTGCGGTCAAATGACGCCGCTCCATGATGTAAAGAATGTCTTACAATTAAATTTTGTCAAAAACTCAATACCAATTATCGTTAAAATTATAAAATCAAGACTAAATGCCAAATTTCCATTAACAAAGAAAACACATTAAATTATAAAAAATGCATTCGTGTTTAATTTTTATGAAAAAACAAAACAAAATCGAAAATTTTTTTTTACAACCACCCAGTATGTCATTTAGAACAAAAAAGGTTATATATCCTACCTACACTTCCGGACACATGAATCGAGCCACCCTACATTTTTATGTGTAATGACATAGAACATAAAAATATTCTTAAGTTAATCAAAAAGTTTTTATGCAGTTTTGATGCTGGTATATTCATAATGATTTTCAAGTGCTGTTGTTCCAATTTTGAATTTATCAAATGGAAAAACGAAACAAAATCCAAATTAGTGCATTCTTTTGAAAAGAAAAGTTGATCTAAGTTAACATAATTTTTTATTTTACTCCATAATTTTGAATTCACCGTGATTGTTTTGAAATTAAGACATCGTAAAATTGTTGTTTTTTTTAATTTGAGCCATTTAAACGTTAAAATTATGGATACACCGCCTCTTCTAGCCGCGCAAGCTGTGGCGCTTCTACAGTCGGGCCGAAGTCAGCGCGATGTAGCATCACAGCTTGCTTTAAGCCGTTCTGCTGTGCAAAGGGTATACCATCGATACCTCGACACTGGTGGATACGTGCGCCGTCCAGGAAGACCGCGATTTCGGGTAACTTCAGAAAGACAGGATCGATTTATCGCGACAACCAGTTTACGAAATCGTCACCTCACCTCTGTACAGATCCAAGAACAGCTTCGAGACTTTCATGGAGTGGCTGTTTCCGAGCGAACAATTAGACGAAGACTTAAAGAACGTGGTCTGAGCCCACATAAGCCAGCCAACGTGCCGAAACTGACTAGAGCTCACCGAATGGCTCGCTTACAGTTTGCACGCTAACATTTGCATTTTACTCAACGCCAATGGAGCAAGGTACTCTTTACTGATGAGACTAAGATTATGCTTTATGGTAATGATGGAAGGAGGAAGGTCTACCGAAGGCGGTTAGAGTGCTTTGTTCAGTGTTGTATTGAAGAGAGAGTGAGTTATGGCGGGAGCTCGTGGATAGTCTGGGGAGGAATATCTGCCGATGGTAAAACTGGGCTAGAGGTTGTGACAGGAACACGTCTACCAACACTAAATGCCCGTCGATACATTAACCATTGCCTAGAGACTCATGTGATGCCATATGCTGGATTTGTAGGCCAAGGCTTCATCTTTATGCATGATAATGCAAGTGCGCACACTGTAGGAATCGTCAGGGCATACCTTCATGATGTTGGAATCACGACAATGGAATGGCCAGCAAGGAGCCCTGATATGAATCCCATCGAACGTCTATGGGACGAATTAAAGAGGCGTGTTCGAGCTCAGCAACCAGCACCACAAACTTTGGAAGAGCTGAGAGTTGCCATCGAGGAGGAATGGGAGAACATTCCACAACACTTCATAATGACGTTGATTAACTCCATGCCAAATCGCATGACTGCAATCATAAACGCTCTCGGAGGCAATACAAGTTACTGAATAATTTTTTTTTCCAATAATTCCTTTTTTTTTTTCAAAAATTCAACCAGAGTCTTGTCTTTGAGAAAGGTTATACAGGACTAGTTTCACTTAAAATTGTAATTTTATCAAGTTATTGAAATTTAAATTTGGAATTAAGTATACCTTATTAATGTAAAGTGTACCAGCTTCCAAATTGCATAAAAACTTTTTCGTTGATCATATACTTTTGTTAAGTTACCAGCAATCAAAGTTGAAACTGCTGGGTGGCTCGATTCAAGTGTCCGGAAGTGTACTTGGTAAGTTAAGTTACAGCACAGTAACGACAATGAAAGAATGAAAATGACACAGACATAGTTGTGAAGTGCATTGCAAGTATTACAATCAAATAGAATTAATAAATAAAAAGTTACTTACAAAATTATGAGTTGTTGCCAAAAAAAAAAAAAAAAAATTATAAATGAGTGGTGGTTGCCAAAACTAAATTGGAAGACAACGTATGAGAAAAGAGAAAAAAAAAAAAAGTGTCAAATTTGTCAGTCGATTATTATGTCACTTGTCAGAAATCTCAAATCAAATCGGAAATAAAACTTTGAGAGGGTGTAAAATGTGCAAAATTATTAAACTCATCGAGGTAAGATGTAAAAATAAAATTCGTGGAAGAGGGAGGTATCTTAAAGTATTAGCGAAGGAGTTATAAATTAAGGAATGTGACTACCGTCGGATAAATATTTGCAATGCACTCACCAACTAATCTACTTCCTAATGACGCGTTTAGGACGCGGCGCAGGGATCTTCTTAGCAGCCGCACCGCTTGGCGAGGACGCCGCCATGGAGGCGGACTCGGAGGGACCCACTTCACTGGGCGCGACCTCCAACAGCTGGTTTACATCAGCGACTGACAAAACGCGGTGTCGCTCACCATCATTCCCGACCACAATAACGCAGCCATCAGCAGTCCAGCACTTAGATACACCAAAGTGTTGCCGGGCCAGCAGAAATGCATCGTGGCGGGACTTAGTCAGGAACTCAGAGAGGGTGATTCCGCTGCCCTTCAAAGTGGTCTTAGCAAACCAAATCTTCCCCCGCACTGTGGTGTCCTGGAACTTCACGAGAATGGGTCGTGGCTTATTGCCTGAGGCTCGGCCCATCCTATGACACCGCTTAATGTCTGCTGATGAAAAATTTGGATGTTTAAACTTTTCTTTCACCATGTTGACTACAACGCAAGATGTATCTTCCTGGCTCAACTCTGGAACGCCGTGCATGAGGAGAATCTTCCGTCTGGTGCGCATTTCCATGTCATCCTGCTGGCGGGAAAGTAATTCCAATTGTCGCTGCATATTAGTCATCATGGACACCATGAAGGATTGGAATGCATTGAAGTTTGCAGAGAGACTTATGATAGTTGGAGCAGCAGCTGGGGTGGTCGAAGTTGCCCGCTGCAGCTGCGCCTGGAAGTCGGCCATCTTATTGTTGAAGTGTGCCATTGTGTCTTGCAGTGTTTGTTGGAATTGTGCTGTCTCCATTGTTGTGATGAGTGATGACCGAAAGGATATTGCTAACAGGTACTTCACTTATTTAGCATAAGAAATACATAAAAATAATAAGTGTAAATTAAATAAAACTATTTTTAATTTATATTTTAGTAAGAGGCGTAATAAAAACGTCTTTACTGTTCCACAGCTACCCTCTTTTTTTGGTGGTTTGCTCATTTTATTTTGATTTTTTGTTGACCTATACTCTATATACCTATGCTGTAAGGTCCGTGTTTGTAAAGTGCTTGTCAAAAATAAGTAGTACAGTTTTAAAATTGCAATTACTCTTAAACTATAGAAGTTAGAGTTTTGAAATAAAAGTCATTTTATAGCAAATTTAACAAAGTTTTCTAAAAATAATATTTTATTTAGCATTAGTAAAGTTTTACACTGAAAATTAAGAAAAAACTAAAAAGCTAACCATTTTGAAGTAACTATCAAGAACTTAATTTTTAAGTTTTGGGCCTTGTTCCTACTTTAGTAACTTGTGTTGCCGCCTCGGGCTCTGATGACATCTTCGAGCCGGTTTGGCATGCTGAACACTAAGTTTCGGAGGCGGTGTTAGGGAATATTCACCCATTCTTCTATCAGGGCCTGTTTTAGAGCCCTGAGGGTGGTGGGGGGTGGTCTGCGTCTTCTGACTAGCCTCCCAAGCTCATCCCAAGTGTGTTCAATCGGGTTAAGATCTGGGCTTCTTGATGGCCAAGCCATCAAGCTGATGCCAACCTCCTGAATGTACTTTTGTACGAGGTGAGCGGTGTGTGGCCGGGCGTTATCATGCATTAGTATCGCTCCATCACCCATATTTACTAAATATGGCCCTGCATACTCGATAAGGATCTCTAATGCATATCTTTCACCAGTCAGAGTGCCATTTTCTGTGACCACTAGCTCTGTGCGACCCTCTGAAGAGATGCCAGGCCATACGTGTACAGAGCCCCCGCCGTATTGAACTCTTTCCGAGATGCAACCTTGAATGTATCGCTCACCAGGTCGCCTGTATACTCTCCGCGTTCCATCGGAAGTGAATAAAGAAAACCAAGACTATCCGAGTTTCGTAGTGAAATACTAAATATATTGAAAGAATCAATGAAAATACAAGAAGAAAACATCAAAAAAATGCATATGGAGATCAAGGAAGAACTAATAGACTTAAAAACTACAGCTGAACGATTAAAAAGTGAATACATAAAATTAAATGAAAATGTTGCAAATATAGATTCTGAACTAAAAATAACACAACACAAAATTAAATCTATAGAAGATGATATCAGCCAATTGAAAGCAAATCAAAAACACGATGAGCACCAAGATATACCTAAAACTGAAAGTCAAAATCAAATGTTTCAAGAAATACAAGACAGGCTCCAAAGAAGTAAGAATTTAATCTTGGTTGGACTCCCTGAAGTATACGAGTCTAACGCTACTGTAAGATATAAACAGGTCTCGGAAGAAGTGCATAAAATACTTTCATCTATCTACCAAGAGTGCCCTAAAGCTGTAAAAATTATTAGGCTGGGTAAATACAACACGAATAAGATTCGACCACTGAAGTTATGCTTCGAAACGAGTGACATTCCGAGAATCATACTGAAGAATCGAACAAAATTTTTGAACGAGAAAATTAAAATATACTCTGATCAAACACCGGCACAAAGAAACTACCTGAAAAATCTTCAAACGGAGCTTAAACGGCGAGAGGAAAATGGTGAATCGAACTTATCGATTAAATATATAAAAGGAATGCCACAAATTACCATCGGAGATCATATTTCAAAAAACTGAACTGTAGGAGAGATACCAGCCAAAGAATCACACATGAAATCTTAGATAAATATGAGAACCTGTCTACTAATATTACATATTTAAAATTTTTCTATGCTAATGTCAGAAGTATACGAACACCAGGAAAGCTGGACGAACTAGAATGTGCACTAAAAGCAATACCATCTACTGTGGATGTGATAATATTAACAGAGACTTGGCTAAACTCAGAGGAAGAAGCCAAACTGTATAACTTACCGAACTATACCCATACTTATAATTATCGACACGATAGCAAAGGCGGAGGTGTATCAATTTATTTACATAATAGCATCAAATTTGAAGTCACCGAAAACAAATACCAAGACAGTAACCATTATTTATGGTTATATCTGCCTAAATTCTCATTAAATGTCGGTGGTATCTACAAACCTGGCGATACGAATATGAGAAACTTTCTGGACATTTTTGGTTTGCAACTGGAGAAAAGAAATAGAACTATTGTCTTTGGTGACTTTAACATAGACCTGCTGAGTAAAAACACCTCTACATCACAGTATTTATCTCTCCTAGAAGAAACTGGATACGAGGTTATAAATAAAATAGAAAAGGATTATTCCACACGGCAAACTACTACGTCAAATACTATCCTTGATCACGTTTTAACAGATATGCACGGAAACTCTTTCTATTTTGCTATACTGGATTCCGCAATGTCAGACCATAAGCAAATCTTCACTGAAGTCTCAAAATACAAACAAAGGGCTAAACCAAGAACTCAATATTATGCAATAAACTATGAAAATCTATATAAAACTGTCAGCGAAAATGTTTATAGAAATGAAAGTGAAGACTACAAATCTTTAGAAAACTACATTAAGACACACATGGAACAAAGTAAGGAACGGAAAACTAAAATCATGAATTTACCTAAACAAGACTGGATCAACAAGGAAATTACTGATATGATAAACTCCAGAAACATACTATGGAAAAAAGTGAAGCAAGATCAAGGAAACAAAAAATTAAAAACTGATTTTTTGAAAGCTAAAAACAATGTAAAACAGATGATTAAAAAGGAAAAACAAAAATATTACTACAACAAATTTCAAAATTGTAATAGAAATCCAAAGAAGATGTGGGAAACAATTAACACCCTGGCCAACAACAAAGATAAAAGTGACAGTGTACCTCCCAAACTCATGCATAACTCGCAACTAATAACGGATGGATTTAAGGTATGCGATGTTTTTAATGAATTCTTTGCGTCAGTCGGCACCAATCTAGCACAAAATATCCCATCCAAATATCACCAACAAGCGGGTAATACACTTATGTACCCAGATGATTATAAACACGACATTATGCTAACAGAATTACGAGCCTGTACACGCGACGAGATAATAGGCATAATAGATAACTTAGACGCCAATACCAGTACAGGTTCAGATGAAATTAGTACAAAAACAATAAAGTGTATCAAGAACTTAATAGTCACGCCCTTGGTAGATTACATAAATAAATATTTACAAATAGGGGTTTTTCCTGACAGCTTAAAAGTAGCAAGGGTGAGCCCAATTTATAAATCCGGCCCAAAAACAGACCCAAGTAACTATAGGCCGATTTCAGTACTTCCTGTAATATCTAAAATCTTTGAAAAAATTATCTACAATCGCTTAAACGAATATTTAACCGCTAAAAATTTTTTAATTGACCAACAATACGGCTTTAGACAAAAATCAAATACATTATCAGCAGCTATAGACCTTATTACTAATATAAAAACCAATATTGATGACAAAAATATATGTTTAGGAATATTTATAGATTTAAAAAAAGCTTTTGACACAGTCTCACATCAAAAACTATTGCAAAAAGCTAGAAATATTGGTATCACAGAAAGTGCCTTAAAACTACTTGAATCATATCTGTATAACCGGACACAGGTTGTGAAAATGGGCAAATATCAAAGTATGTCACAAAAGATAACATGCGGCGTCCCACAGGGTTCTATATTGGGACCTCTGTTATTCTTAATATATGTCAACAACATTAACCAGATTGGCTTAAAGGGCTACCTAACCTTGTACGCAGATGACACAAGTTTATTTTATTTTGGCAAGTCAATCGAAGACTTAATTTTGGAAGCACAAAGTGATCTGGACCTGATAAGCGAATGGTTTTTGCACAACCTATTAACAATAAATGCTTCGAAAACATCTTACATTATAATCGCAGCAAAAAATAAAAATATTTCATCTCATAGCCCCCTCACAGTAAACAATCTTATTATAAAGCAAACTAGCAAAGAACGATATCTCGGGTTAATTTTGGACGATAAGCTGTCATGGAAAGATCATATTGAACATGTAAGAGCAAAATTAACAGCGCTAAGCGGATCCCTACGCAAAATCAATAATTGCATACCACATAAAATAAAATATACTATATATAACGCTTTGGTAAAACCCCACCTCGAATATCTCATAGAGGTGTGGGGATCAGCGCCAAAATCTATAACTAAAGACTTACAAATAAGTCAAAATAAGATAATTAAAAGATTATATAACTACGATATGCTTACACCTACTAAGGAATTATACAAAAAATGTATTTTTTTTAATTTAACTCAGCAATACATTTTTAGTACATGCATTCTAGTAAAAAAAATTCTTGATAACGAAATACAAAGTAATATTACATTAACCAAAAAAACCTCCAAGCATAACTTACGGAATAAACATAAAATATGTTTACGCTTCCCCAGGACAGAGAACTATGGAAAGAAAAATATACTTTTCGAGGGAGTCCAATTATATAATAAACTCCCGACCGAAATAAAGGAGTGCATAAGTGTAAGAAGTTACAAACGAAAACTTAAGGAATATATTTCAAAATAAAAAATTTATACATACACTATATACATTATAAGAATAAATACTATATTACACTAAAAAATCAACTTTAATTTATTTTACAATAACTCGAAAACAACAAAACAAAAGAATAATGATGACGACTCCTGTACTATATTGTTCTCATACCAATCTTAGCGCTGTGAATTTAGCTCCGTATGAATTCGAAATTTTTATGTTAAAAGTACCCTCTGCAAAATATAAAATTTAACAACCGTAGAATGTGAATTATAAATTATTATTTTTTTAATTATATTTTTCTATTTATAATGTAGTAAATCAAAATTAAATTAAAACATCATAGTGTGTAACATAGTGTAAGTTTTAGTGATGTGTATTGCCTCGCCACGGAACTGTTTAGTATGTACTTAAGTGAAAATTATTTCTCTCATGTAAGTGACTGCTTTTTGTGTCTTTTGAGAATAAAGAATCTTTAAACCGAAGACTCATCTGTGAACAAAACTCTTGTCCATTCTTCTTCGTCCCATTGTACGTGTTGACGGGCGTAGCGTAGTCTTGCTACTCGATGCCCTGTCTCAAGTTTGGGGCCATTTGCTGGCCTGTACGACTTCAGGTTGGCTTCAGTAAGGTCTTCTCCTCACTGTACTCTCACTAACGTAGTCTCTTCGGGTCTGAAGAAGCTGTTGCTGGACCTTAACTGCATTAAGGTGACGATTTCTTAACACAGTAGAGACAATTAAGCGGTCTCTCCGGTACTAGTGCACCTGGGTCTGCCATTACTTGGTCTCCTTAGATGGTTTCCAGTCTCTTAGTACCTTCGCTTTACTTGCTGGATCGTTCTTAGAGTTACACCCACCGTTCTTGCAGTATGACGCATACTGATGCCTACTTCGAGAAAAGTTATGATTCTTGCACATTCTTCTGGTGAAAGAGGCATAATTAGTGACGTTTACTCGCTGAAGACACATTTGCTTTTGAATTGCAATTGATTTATCAGAAATAAAGAAAACAATAAAAAACAAAAGTACAAGCCAACAGTTTAAAAAAGAGTGTTTTTGTTTATTAAGTTTTTTTTTCAGTCAATCTTTAAAAAATGATATTATGCATGACGTTTTTATTAAATGAAATGAAATTGTCTTTTAACTTTTTTTTATTTGAAAGGTCTAGCTTCTGTAGTTTAGGAGAATATTGCAATTTTAACACTGTACTACTTACTTTTGACGCCCAGTGTAGTTTAACAGATATGAAACACCGCTTCGTAAAGTTGTTTTTTTTGTTCTTTTGATTTTTTTTTACATTAATTTGATTTGTGATATCAGCTTACTGCGTGTTGAGACCGCATAGGAGCTGCAAGTGTAATATTACTTAGTTACTAGTTGATAGTTTTGGTTAGTGTTTCGATTCCTGGTCGTCGGACGTCTGTTTGAACGCTGTGTGAACCTTTCTCGTGTGTCTCGACTTGTTGTGTTAATTGAGTTAGATTATCTTATTGGGAGTCTTACAGCTTTGTCCGGCTGCGGTGCCTTTCGTGGTACTACTGTTGAAAGACTCACCTACGTAGAAATTGTCGAGACAACTTTTATAGAATGCAGGGCTCGGTTTTACTCTGCTTGAATGTTGAGTGTCGGCGTTCCGACACTGGGGCGGAGAATGTAGGCGACGCAGCGGCCTCTTTAGTAATATTTGGTTTTAATTATCTTTGGGCTGCTACGTCGCCGCATATGTCTTTATGTTTGATTTTGTTTCGTTTTCATGTTATTGATTTCTTAGTTTTATTTTGATATTTTTTGTGTAATATGTAATAAAGAGTTATACCAAGTAAGAGACCTTGTTTGGACTGACCCCATCGCCTACATTTGTGCGGCACAAATGCAATTAAAACCAAATATTACTAAAGAGGCCGCTGCGTCGCCTACAGATGGGATACGTAGGTACTAAGCGTCAGTCAATTTTATAATATAATTTAGGTATTTCTGAATTTTTTGCAGCTTTTTTTTTAACCGACTTCAAAAAAGGAGGAGGTTCCATGTTTTTTTTTGGAGGTCCGCCGATTACTCCTTCAATTTTGGACCGATTTTAATCATTCTTTTTTAAAAATAATACACTTCCGGACACTTGAATCGAGCCACCCAGCAGTTTCAACTTTGATTGCTGGTAACTTAACAAAAGTATATGATCAACGAAAAAGTTTTTATGCAATTTGGAAGCTGGTACACTTTACATTAATAAGGTATACTTAATTCCAAATTTAAATTTCAATAACTTGATAAAATTACAATTTTAAGTGAAACTTGTCCTGTATAACCTTTCTCAAAGACAAGACTCGGGTGGAATTTTTGAAAAAAAAAAGGAATTATTGAAAAAAAAATATTCAGTAACTTGTATTGCCTCCGAGAGCGTTATGATTGCAGTCATGCGATTTGGCATGGAGTTAATGAACGTCATTATGAAGAGTTGTGGAATGTTCTCCCATTCCTCCTCGATGGCAACTCTTAGCTCTTCCAAAGTTTGTGGTGCTGGTTGGTGAGCTCGAACACGCCTCTTTAATTCGTCCCATAGACGTTCGATGGGATTCATATCAGGGCTCCTTGCTGGCCATTCCATTGTCGTGATTCCAACATCATGAAGGTATGCCCTGACGATTCCTGCAGTGTGCGCTCTTGCATTATCATGCATAAAGATGAAGCCTTGGCCTACAAATCCAGCATATGGCATCACATGAGTCTCTAGGCAATGGTTAATGTATCGACGGACATTTAGTGTTGGTAGACGTGGTCCTGTCACAGCCTCTGGCCCAGTTTTACCATCGGCAGATATTCCTCCCTAGACTATCCACGAGCTCCCGCCATAACTCACTCTCTCTTCAATACAACACTGAACAAAGCGCTCTCCCCGCCTTCGGTAGACCTTCCTCCTTCCATCATTACCATAAAGCATAATCTTAGTCTCATCAGTAAAGAGTATCTTGCTCCATTGGCGTTGAGTCCAATGCAAATGTTCTCGTTCAAACTGTAAGCGCGCCATTCGGTGAGCTCTTGTCAGTTTCGGCCCGTTGGCTGGCTTATGTGGGCTCAGACCACGTTCTTTAAGTCTTTGTCTAATTGTTCGCGCGGACACAGCCACTCCATGAAAGTCTCGAAGCTGTTCTTGGATCTGTACAGAGGTGAGGTGACAATTTCGTAAACTGGTTGTCGCGATAAATCGATCCTGTCTTTCTGAAGTTACCCAAAATAGCGGTCTTCCTGGACGGCGCACATATCCACCAGTGTCGAGGTATCGATGGTATACCCTTTGCACAGCAGAACGGCTTAAAGCAAGCTGTGATGCTACATCGCGCTGACCGGCCCGACTGTAGAAGCGCCACAGCTTGCGCGGCTAGAAGAGGCGGTGTATCCATAATTTTAACGTTTAAATGGCTCAAATTAAAAAAACAACAATTTTACGATGTCTTAATTTCAAAACAATTACGGTAAATTCAAAATTATGGAGTTAAATAAAAAAAATATGTTAATTTAGATCAACTTTTCTTTTCAAAAGAATGCACTAATTTGGATTTTGTTTCGTTTTTCCATTTGATAAATTCAAAATTGGAACAACAGCACTTCAAAATCATTATGAATATACCAGCATCAAAATTGCATAAAAACTTTTTGATTAACTTAAGAATATTTTTATGTTCTATGTCATTACACATAAAAATGTAGGGTGGCTCGATTCATGTGTCCGGAAGTGTATGTAATTTAAATATTGATTTTTTAAACTATATTCCCAAAATATTTTTATATACTAGGTAAAATACGTAAATGTGGATAAAGTTACTAACTAAGTAAAAAAAATTAGTTTCTAGAAAACAAAAAGATGGAAAACGAAACAGCATTTTAAATTTCGACCAACCATTTTCGAACAAATGAAATTCGGGCAAACAAGTTTCGGTTATAAAATCTAGACAATTTGTAGGTTAGGAATGTTGTTTGCATTCTTTCATCAAACTCGGTTTCATTGGAGGAACACGAACAGAGATCGAATGTGTAAAAGAGAAAGAAAGAGATTTTTCATTGATTACACACCGCCCGCACCGCCGTAACAATATGTGGTTGTGTCGCAAAATGCACCACACATAAAAGTTTTATGATCATAATTATGTAAAAAATAAATAAATACGTTTTTCGTTACGTATTAAACGAATACATATACCCTACACTACAAGATATTTACAGTTGATTTTGTTAGACCTTATACCTATATTGTTTTGTTAACTCGAAAGCGGAATCCGCGGTGAGATTCTAAAATTGCATTCTGTAAAACTCGTGTGCGCCGGTAACCTTGGCGACGAGATTAACGAACTGTAACTGTCACCAAGTGATTTATCACATTAGCTGTAGTTTTTGTTTTCTAAAAGTTTTGGCTTCTGCATTATTGTTTGTTGCAATTTGTATTTATTGTTGTTTCATTCACTGTTTTACCTTAATAATCTAGACTATTCGTTGTATAGACAGATAAATGTGAAATTAGTTCTTTATATTTAAGGTTTTCACAATAAAACACAATAAAATGATAAAGATCGATTCTCGATTGCTAAGTATTGCAACAAGCCTGTCACTAGTCAAAAGTCATTCAATCTGAAACTCACTTCATTTCGAAAGCGCTCTTTAATGTGACATCAATGTTTACAGAATACCGATTAAAGGTAAAGTGAATACGGCATTGAAGTGAGTGCGGTCACTTCACTTTCGAGTTTGCCTTTTAGAGAATGGCTCTGCAGTTATAAACTTCGGTGTAAGAATATGTAAAATATTACTAATTTTACAAATACCTTTAAATACTTCATCACGTAAAACGGAGATATCAATAATTTTAGCTATGATTGTGCAGGCCAGTTTCCTTTGATAATGTGGATTTAAACAACAAAGAAAATATGTCTGTTGTACAAACAAACGTCAGTTCACCACCATCCCTCCTTCCGTTGTGGCCACCACTGTTTCGTATATGATCCATTGCAATTTTTATTAATAAAATTAATTCACTGCACGTAGAGTAAAAAAAAAAACAAAAAAAAAACAAGTAATAAGATATGACGTGGTCGATTAAAATAATAATAATAATATGTGCAAACACCTACTTGTCGACGGGCGTAGATCTCGTGTTGAACAAAATATTTTAACAATTTTTAAAAAGTATATTATTTATGTTTCGAGGTTTAATAGAAATGTAAAACAATCAAGTAAAAGTGAACATTGATCAGAAACTAGTGCAATATAGGGTGTTCTGAAATTATATGTTGCATAATGAAGTGGGACATAGTATCCGTTTCATAGATCACACTAAATTAGCAATTCGCTGCCCCCCGGGAATATTCCCGTATTCAACTATAACCATAGTTTTCACTTTTTGACAGATTCTTTATCTTAAGGTCCCATTACACCTTGTCAATTTTTTTCAGATTTTTTTTATTGATATTGACGGAATTAGGACTTTTCCACACCTATTGTAACGTACATCACAATGACATTCGTTAAAATTTTATGTTCTTTAATGTACCCGAAAAAGGATGTTACATTTGATTACTGATATCTGTAGTTCGAGATTTGTCGGCAGTGTATTATAACCTTACTGTTCGAGACATAAATATTCGTAAATTTTTCGGCAAGCGCAAATACGATATTATTCGAGTAAATATTTTTGTTTTGTGTTTTTGGTAAAGTTCTAATACATTTTATTTAAATGAAAACAACTAACGTATTACTTCGATTCTGTGTGTGATTTGGCTACAGTGATTGTATCTGTGACCTGTTCATCGCTCAACAAATTCTTCTAACAAGTCAACGGTGTTTAAACCAAATCCCGACCCCCACGTTCGTAACATTTGGTGTCAAAAGTAGGATTTGGAGATAGAGCTAGTGACTCCGAGGGAAGAAACTGCCGGGGTCAGAACGAGGGCACAGGAAGCCGCGGAAGTCATGGGTACTGCCCGACGGACCATCGGGACACGCCTACCGACTCCATCGACCAGGACCAGGCGACATCAACTACTATGCAGGCCCCGTCCACTAGATCCACCCATCGGACCTCGTCGCCAGCTTAAGAGGCTAGAGTATCTGCATTCGACTTTAATAGATTAATGCAGATTATGGACTACATGTGCCAGGGGCAAGAGAAAATGCGCCAAGAGCAGGAGGAATGGCGTTAAAAATTACTGCATGCCGTAGGTTCAGTGGATGATAAGGTGGAAAACCTACAGAAGAATGTAGACCAAGTAGAAGAAAGGGTTATCAATCTGGAGGACAACATGGACATTGGACACCCTAAAAAAAGATGTCGATGGCTGCGGAAGGGGCTTCTGCGAGTGGAGACTACAACAATAAGTTAAACATTGTGTTATTGTTTGAGTCCATAACAAATATCAAAAACTATTCCACTGATACACTATCGGCATTCTACTGAGACACGATTGAGACACAAATGAGAGTCCATTGGTGCATTTGTTTAGTAGAATCGGGCCCCTGTCATGTCGAGTGGCTTTGCTATAGGCAGCCGGGCGCCTCTAGTAGAAGTTTCAACCTACGACGGCACTACATCCTGGACCGCCTACCATCAGAAATTTAAGACCGTGGACAATGCTAATGATTGGATGGAAGAACAAAGGTTGACAACTCTGACAGTTGCACTTCGGGGATCGCCTCTTTCGGTTCTGGAGGCGCTACCGTCTTCGGGGAGCACATTCAAGGAGCTAATGGAGGCACTGGAAGCAAGGTACGGCGAACAACATCTGCAGCATGTCTTCCGTGCTCAATTACGAGACTGAACTCAGCGTTCGGTAGAAGAGCTGCAGCAGTGGCCCTTGGAAATTGAGATGCTTGTCCGCAAGGCCTACCTATCTATACTACAGCGTTTCGTCGATGGGATCAAAGACATGGAGATTAGGGCTGCGGTATGGCTTCGCCATCATGTCTTATTAAAGGAAGCCCTAGCGCAAGCCCTGGAAGAAGGTGAAACCCTGCGACGTGATGTTCGACCAGTTTACAAAGTACGGGAAGTAATGGAAAAAGTGCGGGAGATAAAGACGTCGTTCCAGCCGAAGAAAAAGACCGGACCTAAGTGCTATACACCTAAGTGTATGTGGAGAAACAGGCCATTTGCAGTTTGAAGAAGGAGCCTCAAACGGCTAAACTTGCTGAGGAGTTGAGCAAGATGCAGAAGCAATTTATGGAAGTGGCAAAGAAGATGGATACTTAAGCTTCTGTTGAGAATCAGGAAAACGACTAACAGCCAGGGCTAAGGGGCGGGTGCTGGCTGGAACAGAAGAAACCCCGAGAATGATCGTCTCACAAGCTAGCAATGGAAATAGTAACATAATAATAGAACCTGTTCACTGAGCGGCGTATCCTTGAACTAGCGTATCCTTAAACAGTTATCTTGCAGTCTCTCCTGAGAGACTGCAAGATAACTGTGGACACGGGTGACGGGAGCCTCTAGGACAATAATCACGCCGAAACTGCAACTTCATGCAAACCATGAAGAGGCGCAACAATACCACTGATGTCCAACTTATTTCCGCTTACGGCCAGCATATAAAATTTCCCCTAGAACGGGTCTAGGGGAAATTTTGGTCACATTGCAAGTGGGTGAAACATTATACACTTACAACGTTATCGTGGCTGAAATTATGGATGACTGCGTATTGGGCCTCGACTTCATGAGAACTTCTGGCAGCCAGGACAATAGTCAATGGGAACACGACTGCATTTGTAAGTTGAGGGACTTCCATACATTCCGGGCAGTGTTGGGGAAGGTTTGTTAGTCACCATGAAACTTTTGCGGCTTTTAAGGGTTTTTACGAGATTAAATTGAACGAAGGCGACTAAAAAATTCAGGCAAAGAATACAAAGGATGTCGCTCTAAAAAGAAATTCTAAAAGAGTAATCGTTTTTTGTTATTTTAATATTAAAATAAAGATTTTAACTGAAAAATAGTGTTTTTTTACAATAAATATTTGTTATTTGCTCTAACTGCAAACTGTTATACATATAATATCTAATTACCTAGATTCGACGAATAACATGATTACACAACAATACGTCAATGCGTTTGTTTTCACTGATACTCGAATAAAATGGCTCTAATTCGTTACGTTTACCCAGCGCAATATTGAGAATAACGAATAATATCGTAATACTTTATTATTGCGAAGCTAGAATCTTGGAATTTACTCGAATACTATTGTAATGTAGCTTAGCGTCGTAAAATACACTTACAATTTCTGGTAAAATTAATTTTATTAATAATTTAAATACCAATAATAATTAATAATCACAAAATGCATATCTTTATTTCCCAAAAAATTAGCTTTCTTTTGGTATATGAATGGTTTCTCTACCTTGTGTATTTTTAAAGTTATTTAGTAAAAACAGTTTTTTATTTTTCCTGTAAAATTTAGATTTTTCGATAACCATAATATTCGCCGGGGACAGCGAATTATGCATTTTTAAGCTCATGCAATTTTCCATACACACAAAATAGCTATTTGTTATGTAAGGCTGCAAAGTTGTTTTTTGGCGCGAGTATTTATATTGAAACTTGAGCTAGCGAAGGAGCCTAGGATTGAACCACGAGCGAAGCGAGTGGTTCAAATATAGAATCATGAGCGTAGCGAGGGTTTCAAAGGTACGAGACACAGAATAACTTTGCTGCCGAGCGAAACACACAACTTTTCACCTCTCTACAGCGAGGAAAATGCTAGGTGCAAGAAAAACGCAAATAATATGGAGAGGGAACAGTTAGAGAAAGGTAATAAAAGCGAAAAAAATTATTTTGAAATTTTTTGTCTGTCTGTCTGCTTGAACGCGCACATCTTCTAAGTTACTGAACGGACTTTAATGCTGTTGTCACAGGAAGATAGAACTCGGCTTGGAGCAGAGTATAATCTTTGTTTCATTTAAATCGCATGACAGGAAAAGGAGTTATCCTTATTTGAACATTTCACGCGAACGAAGTCGCGGGTAACAGCTAGTATTAAATAAGTGTTTTTTCCTGGCCAGTTCGATTATTCTAAAAATAAGATAGGCGCACTGGCATGAAATAAGTATTAATGCATTTTCAGAGGACTGGCGGTATAAAAAAATATAGAATAGAAAGGTTCGAATTTTAAAAATTCTTTCCACGCTAGGGCACAAAATGCACTTTTGCGCTCAGATTTCGAATGACAAACAGATTTTTTCCGAGCTTGTGAGGTGAAAATAATATTCGTGCTCTGCCTTTGTACCAAACCAGGGGTGCCGCGTGGGGGCACCGCGTTCATTCATTATAACAGCTGTTACTACGCGAGCTATACGCCCCGTCCTTGTCTGTGTCGGCGTTGGAAGGAAGGAAGGAAGGAAGGAAGGAAGGAAGGAAGGAAGGAAGGAAGGAAGGAAGGAAGGAAGGAAGGAAGGAAGGAAGGGTTAGGGTTAGGGTTAGGGTTAGGGTTAGGGTTAGGGTTAGGGTTAGGGTTAGGGTTAGGGTTAGGGTTAGGGTTAGGGTTCGGGTTAGGGTTAGGGTTCGGGTTAGGTTAGGTTAGGTTAGGTTAGGTTAGGTTAGGTTTTTTTTTTTTTTTTTTTTTTTTTTTTTTTTTTTTTTTTTTTTTCTATAATTCCCCGGTCGTGGGTAGGGCCGAGACTTTCTTTTACTTTTGATTAAAACTTACGATATTGTTTTGTTTATTGTTACTTTTTTGTTTATTTTGCTGTTTTTATTTTATACATGATATACCATATACTTCTGTATAAAACACCTATTTTTATTGTCAAATTTTTACTGTTTATTTGTTTTTTCATTATCTTTTATTAATGCTGTTTACCTATTTTGCAAGTTTATCTATTATTTAGTTACCTTTTCCTATTTTCGAGTATATATTTATAATTATCCATTTTTGAGTACTATCTAGTTTTTAGTTAATTAATTTTTTATTAATATTATCTATTTTTGTTATTTATGTTAATGTTTTTGTATCTATGTTAACTATTGTTTTGTATTGGTTATCAATTTGTATTAATTATTGTTTTCTTATTATTCTATTGTTATTATTTCTAAGTTTCGCTGTTTTTCCCCTTGTTTTAATGTGTATCTACGTTTTTTCAAAATTTGTTCTATTTCTTGTACTATTATTTCCTAGATTTTATGTTATAAATTTTTACAGTTTAATTCTTTGTTGTATTTATCTTTCTGATTTATTTTTCTGATCTTGATGGTTTTCGCCTATTATCTTTCTAAACTTTCAATTTTGTTGCCTAATACTTTTTCTTTCATACTCACATAAAATATACTATATATATTTACTATATACTTATAATATTTTATTGATATGAGCTTAATTTTGAATTTTGAACCTTGTTTGTTTGTATTTTGTTCTGTATTTTTCAGGGTTGGGGAGTCACCAGCTTAGCAGTATGCCACCGATGCCCTCGCCAGGTCGTCCCACTGCTTCCGTACCGGGCACTCCTGGCTGAAGGCATTGTGGCATGTATCGCTGCTTTTCACTTTAATGCAGTTACTGCATGATGGAGGCACACCCGACAGACACTCAGTGCACTCGGATCTGAAGTGCGGTCCACCGCAGTGGCTGCATAGGTCGGCGAGCTGTTTACACAGCTTCCGGCCATGCCCGTACTCCAGACACCGAGTGCACTGCACCAGAGGCGACTGGTCCTCCACCAGCAGCGGCTGCAAGTCCACGCGGAGTCGGCCTTTTGTGAGCGCTCGATTCCACACAGTGGGCGAGACGCTTATCACGACGTGGTTTGTTTGGGGGTTCCTCGCCCTCTTTCTATATTTGACCTCGACCCTTGCCGCCTCCTCCTCGTCGAGGCCGTGAAATATGTCCCCGTTGTTCCTCCTCAGGGCCGTCCCTATCTCCTCGTCGGTGAGGACTTTACGGACGCCCCTGATGACCAACAGCGGGTCCTTGTTTTTCACGTCCTCGACGAGCAGGTGCTCACCAGACCCTTCTATTCTCTCCCTTGCCCTCCTCCTGTCCTCCTTGGTCCTGCACCCCATAATGATTTTCCTATCTTTTCCCTTTCTGATTCTTTCTATTTCGACACCTCCGTCCCCAGAGTTAATTGCTCTTCTGACTCTGTCTAGGACCTCTTCTCCCGTCTCCATGTCGTTTTTAGAGGTGATGATAATGGAGTGCAGGGGGCTCACTGCCTGTGTTTTGTTTGCAGGAGGAGGGGCGGCCACTACGCTGGCATACGATGCCTTGATATTGGCAGCTAGGTGCTCACCTTGAGCTGTCAACACTTCCTTTAGCTCCGCTGTTTGCCGACCTTCTTCTCTTTCTCTCCTCTCCAGACCTTCGCCGATCTCTTCTAGCATTTTTGCATTTCTCTCTATCAATAATTTTTGTTCTTCTAACTTTCTTATAACCATTCGGACTTCTTTGCCACATTTACTTTCGCTATTCATTTCCTCACTTATCTCTCCCTCCCCTCCTTTCCTGTCCTTTTCCTCTCTATTCTTTTCGTCAGCGAACTCTGTCCATTCTTTGGCGAGTGATAGGACTTTTCTTAGAAAGAACCTTAATGCCTTCTCCAATCCCGCCTTTATGTCCTTTCTAATATTGCCAGACTGAGACATCAAGTGCATGGCGTGGTCGTATGTTTGCTGGGCGTCTTCCGTCTCAATACTACAGTGTGCCGGCACTACGGGCAGGGGAGAGTAGTCCATTTCGGACCATGTCTGCGACCGTATCGCTTTTAGACGCTTCGGCGACACGGTCATCGGCCCCGCTGGCGATGGGGAAGACGCGGACGGGTCCCGCGGTGGTGAGTAGGGTGAGATTAGGTCCAGGTCGTCCTCGAGATTTCGGACGACCGCTTTCTTTGTCACCGTCCGCATCAAGTTGGTCTGGTCCCTTTTACATTTCGGTGTACGGAGCATTTTTATACGGGGAATTTGTCAACTTTTTAAAATTATACCAATAGGGGTATCGTCGCGGTCAATAAACCTACTGAAAGTCTTAAATCCTATACTATAACCTTAGAATTAATATTGTATAAGTTGTATAACTATGTAACTAATCCTATTCCCAACCAACTGTACGCTCAGCGCTGCAGCTCTAATCAGTTTGTGTATGTGTGTGTTATATGTATGTGTGTAAGCTCGTATGTAAAGGTACGTGCGTGTAAGTGTTTATGTGTGGTTGTTTGAGCGCAATCAAGTGAGTGCGTGAGCGTAGTGGCGACTGTCTTCGTATTGGAGAGTATGTACGGTTGCTCTCCACCGTTTGTCACCAATTCTGCACAATCTGTATGTGCAAGTTACGATATTATGTTTCAAAAATATAACAGTCAACAAAAATAATCCCAAAGTCGATCGTCACAAAATTGTCTAAAATGAACCCTCCTGAGCCAGTAACTCCCGCTCTTTAAGCTCCGACAGTCCTGGAGAAAAAAGGGCTCTCGATAGGGTATTGCTCTACTTCGGCACCATAGTGCTTGACCACTGGGAGGGAGGATCGTTGTTTCCGGCTGAACAATAGATCGGTACTTGTGATCACCTGTTCCATTCCGTGAAGGGTCGATTCTCCGCGTAAGCGTCGAGACTCCCCTTCCCGGACCTGCCTCGGGAACGACTGCGAGCAGATCTCTGTGCGCGTCGCCCGCCCGACCCCTGCCAACAGCGCCTCTAGCGGAGAGTGCGCGCAACTGCGCGCGCGTCCGCCACATCGGAGCAATTGTTTGTGTTCTTTCTGTGAAAGAAACACAACAATTGCAATGTCAAATCCAGGTAAGAAATTACCACATTCTTCTCCATCTCCGGGCACTTCGGGTGTGAAGACACCCAGCCCAAAGCCCCGCTCCGGGCTCCGTGGATCCGTACCTAAGTGTACGACATCGGCGGAAACTGGAAGGGCAAGTCAACTCCAGGCGGGCAAGGCCCGCCGCTCGCCGCCCTCGTTCGAGGACTCCATCCTGCAGGATGAGAAGCGGCCGAAGATAGCGGTGACTATTGCCGAGTCCCCGGACTATTCTTCAGGCCCCTCTCCGCAGGCATCCGCGAAGCCACTATCGCAGCCGCGCGGTAACGCGAAAAATCGCTCGCCGCCGCGATCTCCGACGCCCGATTCTTCTTTCGCTCAGCCGAGCCCCTCGCGCGCCGCGACTTCAGCCGCCGCGCAAGGCATTGATTTCCACATGCTCGTCGACGTATTCCCAAACTGGGCGAAACATTTCGCTCAGCTGCATGCCCAACTAGGACACGTACCGAACGCGCGTGCCCTAGATGAAGGAGGCATAATATTTAGGCCTGAATCTAACAGAGAGTCCGAAATAATCCAAAGGTTTCTTGGCAGCATAAGGGACGTAGAACCAACACTCCGTTGGCACTACGTTCCTGTTGCAAGGAAGGCCTCACAGCCACGCCCTTTGACGCCCGTAGAGACGGCACCGGAACCTCCACCGCTGGCTCACTGTAGCAGTGAGTCAACAGAATATGCGGATTTCGCGGAGGATGTTTCCAGGCGTCTCTCGCAATTAAATACACCACCGACCACTTACGCCGGGATGGCAGCGCGGCCGCCTTCGCCACCCGCCCCCCAATTACAATCCTCTCCCCCGCGCGCCGCGACAACAGCCGCCGCGCAGGACACTGACGCGCCTTCAGCGAAGGGATATCCACCAATTGTGGTTGAAACTTTCCCCAATTGGGCGGCCCACTTCGCCATACTTAACTCTATTTTAGGCCATGCTCCCAACGCACGTCCCTTTCAAAAAGGGATACGCTTTTTCCCCAAAACTGCGGAGGAGTACCGTGCTGTACAGAGATACCTCCTCGGCATAAGAGAGGCAGAGCCAACACTGAGCTGGCACTGCTACTCAGTCGAGGAGGAAGTCCCCACCAAGGTGGTGATACGCGGACTCCCCGTAGGAACAGATACCAAATTAATAACCGAGGCGCTTACAGCCCTCGGATTTGATTGCTTCCAGGTACACGAGATCGACATCACCCGAGGCAGGCCCGCCTGCCTGTACCTCGCCAAACTGAGACGCCCCAAGTTGGTGGAGCTCCAGCGCCTATATCAGGTGCGAGAGCTACTCCACATGACTGGGGTGTCCATTGAGGCTTGGCGCAACGGCAGACGCGTGGCACAATGTTACAGGTGCCAAGCGTTTGGGCATGCCTCGGCCAATTGCCACCGGCCGCCACGGTGCGTCCGCTGCGGGAGCGGGCACCGAGCGGCCGAATGTACGCGCCCTAGAGGCGCGCCTCCTACATGCGCGAACTGCGGTGGGGCGCACACTGCTAATCACAAGCAGTGTGCGGCCTACCGCACCGGCGCGCAAGAGGGGCATCACTGTCCCTCCATTGAAGCCGACAACGACGGCCAAACAGCCGTCCTCAGCACCGCCACCCCTCTCGGCCGATCAGTTAGCCGATCAGGCAGAGGGTTGGCAAATTGCGGGGAGGAAAACCCCGCCGACCACCACTCCAACTGTGGCACCAGCCGCAAAGCCAATAGTGGCACCAGCCACCATACCGCCGCCAACATCGTTGGCCCCACAAAAAAATGCCGAGCCTTCGACGGAGACAGGTAAGAGGAAGAGGAGGAGGAGAAGGAGGAGGAACAAAAGGGCACCTTCCCCTCCGCCCTCCACCTCGATAGTCCCTCCGACCGTGGTAGCCCTCCAAACAGAGGAACAACCGCGGACGGAGGAGCTAACTCAACCGCCGCCGTCGGCAATAAAAAATAATAAGCCGCGTCCCCCGTCACAGGGGCTAAACTTTGAGAACCCCGAGTGTCCCAAACTAAACGGGCTCCCTGTCCGCGACTTCGATACGTGGGACATCCTCGATGTATTTGTAGGCCTACTAGAGGCCATATACTACGGGGATGACCTACGCGAAGTCGCGAGACAGGGAATATTGCGTTTTATTCCCGAGTGGGTGGGCTAGCGGCAGCGTCGCTGCGCGGACGAAGGCCAACCGGCCTCCTTTCCGCGCGGCGGCGCCGTCGCAAGCCGGAGCGCGATTGCGATACCAGGTAAGTATTTATTCGTAATTCTGTCCGCGTCACAATTCCTATTTACATGTTTATATATTAGTGTCTGTCTTGTTATTAATTGTCAATTGCTAGAAAAGAAAAGAAGAGGAAGTAGCCACGAGATGTCGCCGACTCCAGTTCAGTCCACAGCCCAACCTCGTCAACACGGGGTCAAACACATGCCGGGGGGCTTATGCCCCCTTGAGATGATTGCCCGGGTAAGGAGCATATGCTCGAGGCCCGAATCGTACCCGGTGGGGTGCATGAAACCGGACCTGGACCTGGACCTGGGAGGGAGGTCGTTGTTTCCTGCGAACAATAATTCGATACGTCGTGATTCCCACTGTTCTGCAAGTTCCCGCCGCGCTACCGTGAAGGGTCGATTCTCCGCTTCGGCGTAGAGACTCCCCTTCCCGGACCCGTCCCGGGTTCCCACTGTAGTCATTGTGTTTCCGTTCAGCCGAATCTGGACATCGCCGCGAATCCGCTGCCTCAAGTTGGTTGACGTCGTGCGTGGTCCCAACTTTCGAGGCTCGCGAGACGTGTGTGCTCCAGGCTCTTCCCGTCGCGACTGGTGCACCCTCCGCCGTTGAGTCCTGCTCCGGCGTCGAGGCCCCTGCCGCGACAATCAGCGCCATCTACAACTGAGTCGAGTGTCGGTGTCGACGCCAGCGCCCCTGGTGGTGGCAGGCGTCAACTCAGTCGACGAGCTCAGCAGGGTTACCACCATCTCTTATTCCCATTCAATTCAGGACCTAAACAGAATAGAATCGTTATTTCGTACCACCATGTATTCTAAACGACTCGGTTTAGGTGACAGCGATTCAGCAGATATTATTCATTCATTTTGTATGAACTTTCGTACCACCATGTCTTTCCACGACCTAAATTGAAAGAATTGATCTGTCAAAAGAGCTGTCAACCTAAACTGAATCAAGGACTGTCAAGGAGGACAGAGTGGCAACTCCGGGGTAAAATCGTCATGTATGGAAGGTGCTGTCATGCACTGGCTGAGATATGAACTAAAATTTCAACTATATACCTTTATACATAGTATGTATACGCTACCCTTTATTTTCTAAATATATTTCTTTGTTAGCGCTCCAAAGACATCCCCCAACCGACGGAATATATAGAATTTTGAGTATTTAAGTATCCAATTATAATTTATTTACATTTTAAGTAAATAAACAACTAATAAAATCAATAACGTCAATGGTATCAAATGGTCCGCGGTCCATCAGACGCCATGTGAAGTTGGAAAATGGCCATCGCTTTTTTTTAATTTTAGTTCACCCGCCAGCCGCCAAATGTCGCTGTTGCCTATGAAAATTGACGGTAATATCTATCAAATTTCTATCTAAATATGGCTACTTGGTGCGAATTGTTTTATATAATTTAATAATTATAAGAAACGAGTAAATATATAAGAAAGTAAAGAAAACGACCACACAAAATGTATTGTTGTAACATTTATATAAATTACATTTATTGTTATGAACATTAACATTATAAAAAAATGTTATGATGTGATATGATATTCATCAATAATGTTATGCTAGTTAACAATAGTAGTAAATATTAAATTATAGAAATTAATATATTTTTTATATCTCTTAATCTCCTCTACTAAATTCCTAAAAAAGACCAATATCTCCCTCGATAAATTGGCTTTTTCTATTGAGTCAGCACACAACGCCCTGCGTGCTGCATCTTATTTCAACGCCGGTTCACCATCACCACAGAACTCATATCACCACACCACCACGTCTCCGCCTGTCACGCGTTGTTCTGCGTCTAGGAGTTAGATGCTGAGGCGTAGCTGCTACGGTCGCAGATGGAAAATGACGAGGCGTAAATTTATTTAAATTCGTAAAACGCGATTTCACTTCACAAGATTGACTTGACATTTGTGTCAGTCCGATCCGACAGGGTGCGTTTTGAACGTGTAATATTTAATTTTCGTTAAATACTTTTTTTACGCAAGTATAAGAAAGTATACCCCGTTTAATCTGTCTATAATCTATAAAAAATCGATGTTTTTCGTTTGAATATAGATTAATTTACATCTTAAACAATTTTAAAATAGATAAATAATAAAATTAAGTTGTTTTAAAAAACCAGTAATAACCAAAACGAATTAATGGTTTGTTTTGAACGCACCGCTGCAACTAATCAGCGACAATTTTCATTTGCTCATCCGACGAAATGCGATCCTGTTTATGAGAGATGGTGGTACGAAATAATGCGATTACGTTTAGGTACCTAAACGGAACCAATTCAAAACGTGAGTAGTTAGGTAAAAGATGATGGTAACCCCCCAGGTAGGTTAATTGTTTACAATAACTTGTTACGTGTTAAGTTTGTCATATTATTAGTATCATTTTTTTTATGCAAACAAGCACAACTCATATGTAATCCGGCAAACAGAAGTCAATTCGAAACGAGTTTCTTAAGAAACTTCGTTTCGAATCATGACGAGCCGAGGTAGGGGCGCAGGTGCCTCCCGTGGAGGTAGGGGAGGGAAAATCCCTATCCCTATAACCACGGTGCGGGGCGCCTCGAGCCACCAACCCCAACTTAACGTCCCCCCCCCGTCCAACGAGCCTCGCCAAGTGGCATCTCGGGACATTATGGGGGAGAGATCACGGGCCGCGATTCATATAATCTCGGACGTGACCTTTTCAATGCCGCACCCCGGTCTCAGGGAGTCTGTACCTGAGAGTACATCGCTCCAGGAAACCGGGGCGGCAGACCTAGCTCAAGTCGCGCGCCGCCGCACACCTCCCTCATTCGAGGAAGAGGAAACGCAGGACGAAAAGCGGCAATGCGTAGAAACTTCGCCCGAGAATGACTCTGCGGGCTCTCCCGTAGATAGTTACCCGCCGGTCGACAAATCGACCCCCACGCAAGCTGCACTGTCCTTCCCGATAAGGGCAGGTAGGGCTCTACGTACGCCACCTAGATCACCGTCGCCCGAACAAGGAGCGGCGCCACAACTGGCAGAGGAATTCGAGGAAGATGAGATCCGCGACTCCACGGAATACGCGGAGCTCGCCGACCTAGAGAGGTCGGCGTCGCCGCACGGTGCGCCGGCGACACTGGTGCCGCCGACGTCGGCCCCTTTGCCCTCGCTTCCCCCATCGCCCATCCCGAGCACGTCATATGCCCGGGCTTTGACGACTCCCTCGCCGCCGGCGATGTTAACATCCCCTGCGGCAAACGCAAATAATAAGGCCGCACCAAGCGCACCGACAACGGAGGAGGTGCCCGTCAAAGGGTACCCCCCAATCATTGTCGAGGTGTTTCCCAACTGGGTCAAACACTTCGCGGCCCTCCGCTCTGCGCTAGGACACGCCCCTAATGCGCGCCCCTTTGGAAAGGGAATAAGATTCCTACCAAAAAATGCGGAGGAGTACCGCACCGTACAGAGATACCTCAGCGGCCTTGCAGATTCAGAACCAACACTAAGTTGGTACTGTTACTCGGCCGCTGAGGACATGCCTACTAAAGTAGCCCTACGAGGACTACCAGCCGAAACGCAGCCTGAAGACATCCATGCGGGCCTCACTGAGTTGGGCTTCAAGCCCAACTTGGTGAGGGCCATTAAACCCGCGAAGGGTAGACCGGGCTGCCTCTTTCACGTCCAATTAAGCCATCTCTCAACAGCGGAACTCCAGCGCCTCTACCAGGTGCGAGAACTGCTGGCGATGCCTGGAGTAACATTTGAGGCGTGGCGCAAAGATAAACGCGTAGCACAGTGCTTTCGCTGTCAAGCGTTCGGCCACGCCTCAACAAACTGCTATCGACCGCCCAAGTGTGTCCGCTGCGGAGGCGACCACTTGACGGTCGAATGCATTCGGCCAAAGGATGGCCCGCCCTCCTGCGCAAACTGCGGAGAGGCGCACACCGCGAACGATAAGCGGTGTGCGGCCTTCCGTAAGGAGGCGAGGAGACGCGGCATAGCCCTGCAGCCGCCGGCCCCGCAGGGCAACCTACAAAACGCCCCCGCTGGTCACCAACAGCCACCCTTGACGGCCGAGCAGGTCCAAGACCTAGCCGAAGGGTGGCAAATTGCCGGCCGAGGAAACAAGCCCGCTGCTCTCACTCAAATGCCGACAACTTTAGCGCCGCCGGCCAACCTACCTGCAACGCAACGCGCGCCACAGGAGGTAGGCACTATTGCGAAAAAAAAAAAAGAAACCGCAAGCGGAAGAAGGCAGCGGCGGCGCCTTCGGCCCCGGCACCAATAACCCCCGCGCCCTGTACCCCTGCCCCCCTCGCCCAAAAGGCTCTGAAGGAGGCGGTGGACAGGCCGCAACAAATAGCAAACGCCGTAACAGAAACTGCGCTGGGGCCTCTGCCTCAGCGTACGATCCAGCCCCGGCCGCAGCCTCAGCCGCAGCCTCAGCTGCTCCAAGCAGCCGACCCACAGTCGACCAGGAGCCCCCTAGTAAAAGATTTGCTGGGGGCCCTGGTGGAAATCCTCACCGCGTACCTAAGCGGTGGGGATCTGTGGGCCGCGGTGTTTAAGGCTCTAGGGTCGCTGAAACAGTATGTATAGCGACCTTAGGGCCATATACTGGAATCCCGGAGGGATCAAACCCAATGTGGCTGACCTCCGCCTACTCCTCCAGCAGTATTACCCGCATGTAATGCTGCTGGGGGAATAGGGTGATAAGCCGCGTAGAGCATTTTCTCGCCGACAACCCGCCGATCCCGTCCGAAGTCGCTTTTGTCTCTCCTGCAGAAATGCGGAAGGCAATAGCGGCTATGCCTAGGCGAAAAGCCGCAGGCACCGACGGGATAACGGCGGAGATATTGAAGCAGCTACCCAAGAGAGCCGTAGTCCAAATGGCACGGCTCTCAAACGGCATACTACGGACAGGCCACTTCCCGGACATTTGGAAGTCTGGGAAAATCATTGTCCTTCCCAAACCAGGGAAGGACCGCCGCCAACCGTCTAGTTACCGGCCCATTACGCTATTGTCGCACTGCTCGAAGTTGTTTGAGCGTCTTGTGTTGCATCGAGTCCGGCCGCACCTCACCGTAAGGGAGGAGCAGTTCGGATTCCGTGAGCAACACTCCACGACGCTCCAACTAGCGCGCGTGCTAGAACACCTTGCCCAGGAGTGGAACCTCGGTCGCACCTCGGTCGCTGTATTTCTCGATATCGAGAAAGCATTCGACCGGGTGTGGCACGAGGGACTACTCTATAAGCTACTGGAGCAAACTAGCATGCCGCACCAGTATGTGCGACTAATAGCGTCCTTCCTGCGCGACAGAGAATTCTGTGTGGATGTGGAGGGCGCAGTGTCTCAGTCGCGCAGGATCAGGGCCGGAGTGCCGCAGGGTAGCTGCCTCTCGCCGGCGCTCTACGCAGTTTACACCGACGACATCCCTCTACTCACTGATGAGCATAGGCTCGAGGGAGAGAGGGGTGTCACCCTGGCGTTGTTCGCGGACGACAGCGCGTATTTCGCCTCGTCGACGAAGCCGGCGATCGCCGCGGAGCGGATGCAAAGGTTGCTTAACCTTCTTCCGGTTTGGCTCGACAAGTGGCGCCTGACGGTCAATGTGGGTAAGACTGTCGCGCTATGCGTCGGGCTGAAACGGAATGCACCGCCGCGGCTGATGCTACGGGATGAGGCAATTGTGTGGGAGCACACGGCGAAGTATCTCGGGGTTGCAATCGATAAATCACTGACCATGAGGGCCCATGCGGACTCAGTCATTAAAAAGGCAAAGTTTGCAAGGGCCCTCCTAAGACCAGTTTTAAAGTCTAAATTGCCACTGCGGACGAAAGTAGGTTTGTATAAAACCTACATTCGTCCGCAGTTTACATATGCAGCCCCGGCATGGTTCGCCCTGTGCTCCCACGCAACTAGGAGACGATTGCAGACCCAACAAAATTTCGTGCTCCGAGGCATAGTCAACGCGGGCCGTTACGTCAGAAATGACGTAATTGCCCGCGACTTAAAAATGGAGTCGGTGGAGGAGTTTGTAGTGAGATGTGCGCGGAAAATGTATGACCGCGCCGATCACTCCAAATTCCTCCACCTCAGGGGAATAGCCCCGCTCCATGCGAGACCCCCGGACGGCCGGACGAGCCGTCGCGCTCCGCGGGAGATCTTACCTCCCGTGGATAACGAATAATCTGCCTACAAGGCATATGTTGGGCCTGCAATCGTCTCCAATAAGTGTTAATTGTAATTCTGTGTCCGTACTTTTTGTCTATTAATGTGCTGTCCTCATTTGTATGTCCTTTTACCTGTTTGTATTGTCCCTCTGGAAAAAAAATATGGCGCCGGATGTCGAGGCCAGTACAACACTACTGGTAGCGACATCTAGCGTCATATCAATAAAACTTTTATAAAGTTGGTGCGTGGCAGCACAAAGCATGTCCTCAGGCAGCATTGCGCGGTGTCTGAGGACATGCTATTCATTAGTTAAAATAGCCAAAAGCCGGCAGATGGCGCGCTATTCAATAGAATAGTGTACCCATCTGTCGTGCTCAAAATTTATAATTTTTCTAAATTCGTACATGTTTGTTTGTCCTTACATTTATTGTGCAGATGCAGGCTTAGCCATCCCAAACCCCCCGTCCCCAAAAAAAAAAAAAAAAGAAAGTTATTAAAAAAAAAAAATAATAATAACTTGTGCAGCTCGGAAAAAAAAAAAAAAAAAATAATTTATACATATAAAAATATAATATACAAAAAAAAATACAAAAACACAAAAAAATATACAAAATAAAAAACATTGAGCTGTGCACAATTCCCCCCGCCCACATTCCTCCCCCCCGTGAAAGCTGGATTAGGAAGACATATGTTGCCTCCTAAACCAGTTTTCAAGGGGGAAAAACGCTCGGATCGACGCTTCCTAGTGACTGACCCAACAGTAGGGACATATATATTTATCTTATTATCTATATATAGCGCAGGCTGAGGGCCGCGAGAGGCGCCCGCAGCGGCCCGCCTGTGGGCACGCTGCGGACGCAGCTCGCGGAGCTCAGCCGACGCAATTTTTCTTGTATATTAGATATTTATTTATTCTTATATATTTATTTAGTTTTAAAATTAGAAGCACGGGCAGTCACGGGGAAGTTAGTCGATCCAAACTCTTTATATGTTACATGTCTTGTGCCGTTCGGAGGAGGACAATGGCGAACATTGTCTTCACCCGAACGGAAGTAAATTCCTAGTTTTTAATTGTGTTGTCCCAGAAGATGCCTCCAAATGGAAACACAGATTACCCGGGGATTGTCATCCCCGGAGTTTAGACCCGGGCAAGGAGTTGTTACTCGAGGCCCGCACGCGCCGTATGGCGCACGACACCAGAGTCGAGTGGGAGGGAGAGTTGGACGTCGTGGACATCGGTTGCCTCAGCTGGTCGACAGACGCGCGTGGTCCCAGCTTCGAGGCTCTCGCAACCCTGCGACCCCCAACACCCCAGCCGTAACTGGGTGTATCCTCCGCCGTCGAGTTTTGCTCCGGCGTCGAGGCTCCCCAACCTCGAACAGCGCCACCTACAGGCGGTTTGGAAGCAACCCAGTCGAGAGACCAACTACGTAGACGCCGGCGCCTCTGGTGGCAGCAGAGCGTCAACTCAGTCGGTGCGACGGGTCCCGCCGCCATTTTGTGGATTTTTTAATAAAAACTACAGTTAAATTACAATTATTTATCAACAATTGTAAGTATTCTTTTCTTTTTTTATTTCGACAAGCTGTGTGTTGGAGTTTATATCTAAAGTTTCGCCAACACACAGTACATAAATTGCAATTTGATAAAATATATTATTTTATCAGATTGCAATTACTCTAACTATTAAGTAGTCCTACAAGCTGCCGTTGGGATTTTTAACCAAATTTCACCAACGGTCAGTAAACAGGGTTTCCAAGTTTCCCTTCTGAGTAAGGGAACTTGGAAAACCTAAATATGAGGAAGGCAGGGAAGGGGGACCCCCCCGACCCAAAAAAAGCTCCGCCAACAAGCAAGCAGCCTGGAAAAAGCCAGCCCGCAGCCCGAGCCGTAGCGACTCGGGACTTATTTAAGATGCGGCATGATTAGGATATTGTCCACGGACATCCTCAAGCCGGCGAGAACTGGCTCTGCTGGTACAGCACCTGTGAGTGCTGCTGCCGGTAAAGCTAGGCCGGCTTCATCTCCAGGAAAGCTAGAGACCTCCCGTCGCCGCTCCCCCCCCTCATTGGAGGGATCCCTCCTGCAGGAGGAGAAGCGGCCCAAATTAGACCCGTTAGAAGCGGATACGCCGCGCCGCCCTCGTGAGCGGCAACTTAGAACGCCGCCGCGCTCGCCGTCGCCTCATCGAGGTAGGCAGCCAGTGGGGCGGCCACCAATTTTAATCCCCCTTGAGTCCGAGGGTGAGGGGGCCGACGAATCTCGCAACTCTACTGAGTATGCTGAGCTCGCCGACCCCTTCGAACGTTCAGTGCCGTTCCACTGTGCGCCGCTGCCTACGCCGCCGACGCCGGAGGTAAGTCCCTTTAGATATCCCCCTTCACCCCAACCACCATCCCCGCAACCGGGGACATCTTACGCGCGCGCGGTGTCTTCGGCACCTGCCACCCCGGGGCCTTCGAGCGCAGGGCCTTCGCCGCAAGCTGCGGCGACGCCCATGCGTACGACCCCCCCACCACCAAGTCCCGCACCCGCGGAAGCTCCGCCGCCAGAAGCGGAAGCCCCCCCTGCTAGGGGGTACCCACCGTTAGTGGTGGAGGTGTTCCCAGACTGGGCCAAGCACTTCAAGTGCCTGCATGCCCAGCTGGGACACTCGCCCAATGCGCGCCCTTTTGGTAAGGGGGTGCGCTTCTTACCTAAGAGTGCCGAGGAGTACCGCGTGGTACAAAGATACCTCTGCGGCCTGAGCGAAGCGGAGCCAGCATTGAGCTGGTACTGCTACTCGGCCGCGGAGGATCTACCTACTAAGGTAGCGCTGCGCGGACTCCCGGCCAACTCCAACACGGCGGAGATCAAGCTCGCACTGGAGGAGCTTGGCTTCGCCGTCCAACAGGTGCGACCTATTGCCCCAGCCCGTGGTAGGCCCGGATGCCTTTACCACGTGCAGCTGGACCATCTCCCGGTGAGGGAGCTCGAGCGGCTGTATAGCGTCAAAGAGCTCCTCTACATGCCGGGAGTGACCATAGAGGCATGGCGCAAACAAAAACGCCTAGCCCAGTGCTTTAGGTGCCAGGCATTCGGGCATGCCTCGGGCAATTGCCATCGCCCGGCCAGATGCCTCAGATGTGCCGGAGAGCACATGATTGCTGAGTGCATCCGGCCTAAAGACCACCCTCCTAAGTGCGCGAACTGCGATGGATCGCACGCATCTAACGACAAGAGGTGTGCGATCTACCGCAGAGAGGCGCGTAGGAGGGGAATATCGGTCCCACCACCGGCGCCTCCTCTAGGCGCCCTCCCAACCCAAACCAGCACAAGCCGGCAGCCACCCCCTCTCTCAGCCGAACAGAGGCGAGATATAGAGGAGGGATGGTCAGTTGTGGGACGTGGCCGCACCGGAGTGCAGGGAGCAATCCCAGCAGAACCAATGCGGACCACCACCACGCTGGCACCACCGGCAAACATGCCCAACCAGCCCAGACAGGGAGAGAAGAAGAAGAGGAGGAGAAGGGGGAAGAAAAAACCCTCTTCTTCTTCCCTACCTGCCACAGTGGCAATAGCCGCACCAGCGGCTGTAGTTGAGCACCAACACCCAGCTGCTCCTGAGATAGCTCCGCTCCCCCAGAGGCCGCAGCGGAAGGTCCAGGTGCAGGAACAACCACAAGCGGACACTATGATGCCCGCAACAACAGTGGTGGCAATAGCCGCCCCCACACAGCCCATAGAGCCGGCCCCTCGGCCGACCAGCGACCCTACGACAGCAGTCATTAGGGTGCTGGTGGAAGTCCTCGCAGGCTATCTAGCAGGCGAGGATCCGAGGACGCTGGCAGCTAGGGCCCTGGTGCAGCTCCAAACCCACTATGGGTGAAGAGCTGCGAATAATATACTGGAACCCCGGGGGTATCAAGTCCAAACTACAAGACCTCCGGCTACTCCTCCAGCAGTACTACCCTCAGGTAATGCTGCTGGGGGAGACTAAACTCCGCTCCCATGACCAACTGCGCGTCCCTGGCTACCATGTGTATCGCCAAGACAAAGTCTCGCCAACAGGTCATGCCTACCGCGGCACAGCGGCCTTGGTCAGGCGGGACTGCATACACATGGAGCTAGAGTGCCCACCTTTGGACACACTTACAGCAAATGGGGTGTGTCTTAAGGTGGGCGCTGAAGAGACGCGCATATTCGCGGCCTACTACCCCCCTCAATCAGTCCACACACGCAGGAGTCATTTAAGAACAATGCTTCCCCAGGACATCGGGGCCATCCTCAACAATACCGGACCGTGATGGTAGGGGACTTCAACTCCAAACATCAGGAGTGGGGGTCCCACACCGTCAACGAGGCCGGCCGAGTGCTGCGTAAAGCGGCAAACGATGGTGGGTACAGGGTGCTGGGCCCAGATGCGCCCACCCATGTGCCCGCTAACGCAGCACACCGCCCCGATGTCCTGGACATAGTGCTCTGCCAGGACCTCCGCCACTCGGTGCAGGTGGAGGTGCTGTACGACGTCGAGTCCCAACATATGCCAATCCTGGCGACAATTGACCTCTCGGCCAGCTGTGTGATGCCAAGCCGGCCCAGAGTAAGAACAGACTGGGATGCGTTTCAGAGAGCGCTCCTAGACCTCGACCTCGGCGAGTGTCTTACCTCGCCACAGGAGGTGGAGGCCGCAGCAGCACTCCTCACGGCGAAATTACAGGAGGCCAAAGCGGCCTCCACTGTCCCTATTAACAGGGCAAAGGCCACTCGCCGAAGAGATCTCCCAGAGAGGCTGGGAGCGCTCCTAAAGAGGAAGCGCACCCTACGTCGAACCTGGGCCGAGACACGCTGTCCGAGAGTAAAATCGAAGTAAAGTGAAGGACTGGAGAGGGGAGGAATGGGACCGTCTTATCGATAAGACGGTCGACGACCACCTCGCCTTCTATCGCCTCAACCGGCAGCTACTCCGCAAGGCGCCAGCCGTTTGCCCTCTCCTAGATGGAGCGGGCAAACGGCACTTTGAAGCGTCAAAAAGAGCGGAGATCCTGGCAGAGCATTTAGAGGAAGTATTTACGCCTAATCCCGTAGCGTCCAATATATCGCCGGCAGTCCGGGAACTGCGCCACAAGGTAGTACACCGCGTAGAAGAATTTCTAGCCAATCCGCAGCTGGATCCGTCCGAAGTCCGGTATGTCTCGCCAGCAGAAATGCACAAGAGCATACTGGCGATGCCAAGGCGGAAAGCCCCTGGCACGGACGGAATCACTGCGGAAATGTTGAAGCAGCTGCCCAAAAGAGCTGTCGTCCAACTGGCACGACTCTCTAATGGCATCCTCCGCACTGGCCACTTCCCTGACATATGGAAGTCAGGGAAGATTATTGTCCTCCCCAAGCAAGGGAAGGACAGACGCCAACCGGCCAACTACAGGCCAATAACGCTATTATCGCACTGCTCGAAGCTGTTTGAGCGTCTGCTGCTGCACAGAATCCGGCCGCACCTCACCGTAAGGGAGGAGCAGTTCGGGTTCAGAGAGCAGCACTCAACGACGCTCCAGCTTGCGCGCGTGCTCGAATACCTTGCCCAGGAGTGGAACCTCGGCCGCACCTCGGTGGCGGTCTTTCTCGATATCGAGAAGGCCTTTGACCGGGTGTGGCACGAGGGTCTCCTCTACAAACTCCTGGAGCAAACCAGCATGCCGCACCAGTATGTGCGCATAATAGCGTCCTTTCTGCAGGACCGGAACTTCCGAGTTGAAGTAGAGGGCTCGGAGTCCCGGTCCGGCAGAATTCAAGCGGGGGTGCCTCAGGGCAGCTGTCTTTCACCGGCACTCTACGCGGTGTACACCAACGACATCCCGTTGCTCACCGAGGAACATCGACTCGAGGGGGAACGGGAGGTCATACTGGCGCTGTTCGCGGACGACAGTGCGTATTTCGCCTCGTCCGTAAAGCCGGCGATTGCCGCTAACCGGATACAGAGGTTGTTAAACCTCCTTCCGGATTGGCTCGACACATGGCAGCTGGCAGTCAATGTGGGAAAGACTGTCGCTATGTGTGTCGGGAGGATCCGGAAGTTTCCGCAGCGGCTGACGCTACGGGGGGAGGCAATAGCGTGGGAGCGCGAGGCACGCTACCTAGGGGTCCAAATCGACCGGTCATTGAGCATGAGGTCCCATGTGAACCAAGCCCGTAACAAGGCGAGGTTCGCGAGGGGCGCGCTCTGGCCGGTCCTTGCATCCAAAATGTCTCAGCGGACGAAATTAGGCATTTATAAGACCTATATACGTCCGCTGATCACATATGCGGCCCCTGCCTGGTATGCCCTGTGCTCTCACGCACTTAGGGAACGCCTGCAGGCCCAACAAAACCTTACTCTTAGGACGATTGTCAACGCGGGGCGCTACGTCCGCAATGACGTAATCGCGCGTGACGTCCAAATGGAATCAGTGGAGGAATTTGTGATCAGGTTGGCGCGGAAAATGTACGACCGCGCCGACCACTCCAAATTCCTCCACTTGAGAGGCATAGCCCCCCTTCACGCGCGACCCCCGGACGGACGTCGCGCCCCGCGGGAAATCCTCCCCGCGGCTGATACTGAATAATGCAGAAATGTTGGGCCTGCAAGCGCGCTACATCACTTTGGCACTTCCTTTGGCATATCAAATTCAAATTTAAAATCAAAATTCAAAATTTCAAAATTCCAAATTTCTTGCTCATCTCCATTTCATGTTCATTTTCATTTTCATTTCATTTCATCTCGTTCATTTCATGTTCACCTTCATGACTGGTGGGATGCAGGGGCCGGTGATGGCACCCTACTTTTCGAAGTAGGGCACCCATGCCGGCAACAATATTCTACCAGTCATGACTGCCCATTATTTATGTATTTTATTTCGGAATATTGATGTATAGCAATATAGGCAGGCCCCCCCTACAGTCACAATGTAATAACGTGTGGGAAAAAAAAAAAAAAAAAAAAAAAAAAAATGAATTATATAACATAATAATATAAATACATACATATATAGACACCAAATATATAAAAAGATTATAATTATATATTAAAAAAAAAAAAAAAAAAAAAAAAAAAAAAAAAAAAAAAAAAAAAAAAACCCACACGTTACGTATGCCCTCTTCTACTCCAGAGTCCGGGCCGGGGACGGCACTAGACTGGCCCCGACCCACCTCTGTTGTACATAATGGCCCGACACTTCCCCCCGATTGTGCCTTCTTCTAATACCTTTTATATATTCTATGATATTATTTATATATAGCGCTGGTTGTGGGCCGCGAGCAACGCCCGCAGCGGCCCAGTTGTGGGCTCGCTGCGGACGAGGTTCGCGGAGCGGAGCCATGTGACTTCTTCTTTTTATAATTCTTATATATTTATAGCTTATATGTATGTATACCTTTCTATAAAGTAATATGTTTAAAGGCCAATCGGAGGGAAGTCAAGCGGGCACCTGAAATATTATACTGTATATAGTGTTTGGGGGACGAGGGCAAGCAGGAATATGCTTGCCCTCGTCCCTCAAACAAATAAGGAAAACATAATAAAAATAAGAAGAAGAAGAAGAAGACGGAAACCAAAAACCAAGAAGAAGAAGAACACACACAAAGAAAGGAGTCCCACCCCTCTGCATAGAGGGCCCAAATACCGGGGGAATGTCTTCCCCTGTGAACACCCGGGCAAGGAGTGTTAACTCGAGGCCCGTACGCGCGCTCGCGCGCATGAAACCCGTAGGTAGGTAGGTGGGAGGGAGAGAGAGGCTTTGGTTGGACGTCGTGGACATCGGTTGCCTCAGCTGGTCGACAGACGCGCGTGGTCCCAGCTTCGAGGCTCTCGCAACCCTGCGACCCCCAACACCCCAGCCGTAACTGGGTGTATCCTCCGCCGTCGAGTTTTGCTCCGGCGTCGAGGCTCCCCAACCTACGGACAGCGCCACCTACAGGCGGTTTGGAAGCAACCCAGTCGAGAGACCGACGACGTAGACGCCGGCGCCTCTGGTGGCAGCAGAGCGTCAACTCAGTCGGTGCGACGGGTCCCGCCGCCATTTTGTGGATTTTTTGTTAATAAAAACTTCAATTGCTTGTTTACAATTACTTGTCACAACAATTGTAAGTATACTTTTTCTTTTTTATCTCGACAAGCTGTGTGTTGGAGTTTATATCTAAAGTTTCGCCAACACACAGTACAAAAATTGTAATCTGTTAAAATATTTTATTTTATCAGGCTACAATTACACCTACTAGTAAGTAGTCCTACAAGCTGCCGTTGGAACTTTTTAACCAAATTTCACCAACGGTCAGTAAACAGGGATTCCAAGTTTCCCTTCTGAGTAAGGGAACTTGGAAAACCTAAACATGAGGAAGGCAGGGAAGGGGGACCCCCCCGACCCGAAAAAAACAAGCAAGAAGCCACTTGAGAAAGGCCAGCCCGCAGCCCGAGTCGTAGTAACTCGGGACATAACTAAAAAGGGCGGCCTAATCAAGATCTTGTCATCGGACATCTTAAAACCGGCGAGAACTGGCTCTGTGAGCACAGCACCTGTGAGTACTGCTGCCAGCAAAGCCAGGCCGGCATCTTCCCCAGGTAAACTGGAGACCTCCCGCCGTCGCTCCCCCCCCTCATTGGAGGGATCCCTCCTGCAGGAGGAGAAGCGGCCCAAATTTAATCCGCTAGAAGCGGATACGCCGCGCCGCCCTCGCGAGCGGCAGCTTAGGACGCCGCCGCGCTCGCCGTCACCTCATCGAGGTAGGCAGCCAGTGGAGCGGCCACCAATTTTAATTCCCCTCGAATCCGAGGGCGAGGGGGCCGACGAATCTCGCAACTCGACCGAGTATGCTGAGCTCGCCGACCCCTTCGAACGTTCAGTGCCGTTCCACTGTGCGCCGCTGCCTACGCCGCCGACGCCGGAACAGGTAAGTCTATCCCCTTTTAGATATCCCCCTTCACCCCAACCACCATCCCCGCAACCGGGGACATCCTACGCGCGTGCGGTGTCCTCGGCACCTGCCACCCCGGGGCCTTCGAGCGCAGGGCCTTCGCCGCAAGCTGCGGCGACGCCCATGCGTACGACCCCCCCACCACCAAGCCCCGCACCCGCGGAAGCTCCGCCGCCAGAAGCGGAAGCCCCCCCTGCTAGGGGGTACCCACCGTTAGTGGTGGAGGTGTTCCCAGACTGGGCCAAGCACTTCAAGTGCCTGCATGCCCAGCTGGGACACTCGCCCAATGCGCGCCCTTTTGGTAAGGGGGTGCGCTTCTTACCAAAAAGTGCTGAGGAGTACCGCGTGGTGCAAAGATACCTCTGCGGCCTGAGCGAAGCGGAGCCAGCATTGAGCTGGTACTGCTACTCGGCCGCGGAGGATCTACCTACTAAGGTAGCGCTGCGCGGACTCCCGGCCAACTCCAACACGGCGGAGATCAAGCTCGCACTGGAGGAGCTTGGCTTCGCCGTCCAACAGGTGCGACCTATTGCCCCAGCCCGTGGCAGGCCCGGATGCCTGTACCACGTGCAGCTGGACCATCTCCCGGTGAGGGAGCTCGAGCGGCTGAATAGCGTCAAAGAGCTCCTCTACATGCCGGGAGTGACCATAGAGGCATGGCGCAAGCAAAAACGCCTAGCCCAGTGCTTTAGGTGCCAGGCATTCGGGCATGCCTCGGGCAATTGCCATCGCCCGGCCAGATGCCTCAGATGTGCCGGAGAGCACATGATTGCTGAGTGCATCCGGCCTAAAGACCACCCTCCTAAGTGCGCGAACTGCGATGGATCGCACGCATCTAACGACAAGAGGTGTGCGATCTACCGCAGAGAGGCGCGTAGGAGGGGAATATCGGTCCCACCACCGGCGCCTCCTCTAGGCGCCCCCCCAACTCAAACCAGCACAAGCCGGCAGCCACCCCCTCTCTCAGCCGAACAGAGGCGAGATATAGAGGAGGGATGGTCAGTTGTGGGACGTGGCCGCACCGGAGTGCAGGGAGCAATCCCAGCTGCACCAATGCAGACCGCCACCACGCTGGCACCACCGGCAAACATGCCCAACCAGCCCAGACAGGGAGAGAAGAAGAAGAGGAGGAGAAGGGGGAAGAAAAAACCCGCTTCTTCTTCCCTACCTGCCCCAACTACAACAGCCGCACCAGCGGCCGTAGTCGAATACCGACACCCAATTGCTCCTGAGACAGCTCCGCTCCCTCAGAGGCAGCAGCGGAGGGTTCAGGTCCAGGAGCAACCAAGCCAAGCGGACACGGCGATGCCCGCAACAACAGTGGTGGCAACAACCGCCCCCACACAGCCCACAGAGCCGGCCCCTCGGCCGACCAGCGACCCTACGACAGCCGTCATTAGGGTGCTGGTGGAAGTCCTCGCAGGCTATTTGGCAGGCGAGGATCCGAGGACGCTGGCAGCTAGGGCCCTTGTGCAGCTCCAAACCCATTATGGGTGAAGAGCTGCGCATAATATATTGGAACCCCGGGGGTATTAAGTCGAAGCTGCAGGACCTCCGGCTACTCCTCCAGCAGTACTACCCTCAGGTAATGCTGCTGGGGGAGACCAAACTCCGCTCAATCGACCAACTGCGCGTCCCTGGCTACCACGTGTATCGCCAAGATAAAGTCTCGCCAACCGGCCATGCCTACCGTGGCACAGCGGCCCTGGTCAGGCGGGACTGCATACACGTGGAGCTAGAGTGCCCACCTTTGGACACACTTACAGCAAATGGGGTGTGTCTTAAGGTGGGCGCTGAAGAGACGCGCATATTCGCGGCCTATTACCCCCCTCAAGCAGTCCACACACGCAGAAGTCAGATAAGAACTATGCTTCCCCAGGACATCGGGGCCATCCTCAACAATACCGGACCGGCCGTGATGATGGGGGACTTCAACTCCAAACATCAGGAGTGGGGGTCCCACACCGTCAACGAGGCCGGCCGAGTGCTGCGTAAAGCGGCAAACGATGGTGGGTACAGGGTGTTGGGCCCAGATGCGCCCACCCATGTGCCCTCTAACGCAGCACACCGCCCCGATGTCCTGGACATAATGCTCTGCCAGGACCTCCGCCACTCGGTGCAGGTGGAGGTGCTGTACGACGTTGAGTCCCAACACATGCCAATCCTGGCGACAATCGACCTCTCGGCCAGCTGTGTGATGCCAAGCCGGCCCAGAGTAAGAACAGACTGGGATGCGTTTCAGAGAGCGCTCCTAGACCTCGATCTCGGCGAGGGTCTCACTTCGCCGCAGGAGGTGGAGGCCGCAGCAGCACTCCTCACGGTGAAATTACAGGAGGCCAAAGCGGCCTCCACTGTCCCTATTAATAGGACAAAGACCACTCGCCGAAGAGATCTCCCAGAGAGGCTGAGAGCGCTCCTAAAGAGGAAGCGCACCCTACGTCGAACCTGGGCCGAGACACGCTGTCCGAGAGTAAAATCGGAACTCAACGCCGTCAGCAGTCAGCTGTCGGAGGGGGTGAAGGATTGGCGAGGGGAGGAATGGGACCGTCTTATCGATAAGACGATCGACGACCACCTCGCCTTTTATCGCCTCAACCGACAGCTACTCCGCAAGGCGCCAGCTGTTTGCCCACTCCTAGATAGAGCGGGCAATCGGCACTTTGAAGCGCCAAAACGAGCGGAGATCCTGGCAGAGCATTTAGAGGAAGTATTCACCCCTAATCCCGTAGCGTCAAATATATCGCCGGCAGTCCGGGAACTGCGCCACAAGGTAGTACACCGCGTAGAAGAATTTCTAGCCAATCCGCAGCTGGATCCGTCCGAAGTCCGGTATGTCTCACCAGCAGAAATGCACAAGAGCATACTGGCAATGCCAAGGCGGAAAGCCCCTGGCACGGACGGAATCACTGCGGAAATGTTGAAGCAGCTGCCCAAAAGAGCGGTCGTCCAATTGGCACGACTCTCTAATGGCATCCTCCGCACTGGCCACTTCCCTGACATATGGAAGTCAGGGAAGATTATTGTCCTCCCCAAGCAGGGGAAGGACAGACGCCAACCGGCCAACTACAGGCCTATAACGCTATTATCGCACTGCTCGAAGCTGTTTGAGCGTCTGCTGCTGCACAGAATCCGGCCGCACCTCACCGTAAGGGAGGAGCAGTTCGGGTTCAGAGAGCAGCACTCAACGACGCTCCAGCTTGCGCGCGTGCTCGAATACCTTGCCCAGGAGTGGAACCTCGGCCGCACCTCGGTGGCGGTCTTTCTCGATATCGAGAAGGCCTTCGACCGAGTGTGGCACGAGGGTCTCCTCTACAAACTCCTGGAGCAAACCAGCATGCCGCACCAGTATGTGCGCATAATAGCGTCCTTTCTGCAGGACCGGAACTTCCGAGTAGAAGTAGAGGGCTCGGAGTCCCGGTCCGGCAGAATACAAGCGGGGGTGCCTCAGGGCAGCTGTCTTTCACCGGCACTCTACGCGGTGTACACCAACGACATCCCGTTGCTCACCGAGGAACATCGACTCGAGGGGGAACGGGAGGTCATACTGGCGCTGTTCGCGGACGACAGTGCGTACTTCGCCTCGTCCGTCAAGCCGGCGATCGCCGCTAACCGGATACAGAGGTTGTTAAACCTCCTTCCGGATTGGCTCGACACATGGCAGCTGGCAGTCAATGTGGGAAAGACTGTCGCTATGTGTGTCGGGAGGATCCGGAAGTTTCCGCAGCGGCTGACGCTACGGGGGGAGGCAATAGCGTGGGAGCGCGAGGCACGCTACCTAGGGATCCAAATCGACCGGTCATTGAGCATGAGGTCCCATGTGAACCAAGCCCGAAATAAGGCGAGGTTCGCGAGGGGCGCGCTCTGGCCGGTCCTCGCATCCAAAATGTCTCAGCGGACGAAGTTAGGCATTTATAAGACCTATATACGTCCGCTGATTACATATGCGGCCCCTGCCTGGTATGCCCTGTGCTCTCACGCACTTAGGGAACGCCTGCAGGCCCAACAAAACATGACTCTAAGGACGATTGTCAACGCGGGGCGCTACGTCCGTAATGACGTAATCGCGCGTGACGTCCAAATGGAATCAGTGGAGGAATTTGTGATCAGGGTGGCGCGGAAAATGTATGACCGCGCCGACCACTCCAAATTCCTCCACTTGAGAGGCATAGCCCCCCTTCACGCGCGACCCCCGGACGGACGTCGCGCCCCGCGGGAAATCCTCCCCGCGGCCGATATAGAGTAACGCAGAAATGTTGGGCCTGCAAGCACGCTGCATCATTTTGGCATTAACTTTTTGGCATATTCAAATGATCAAAATTCAAAATTCAAAAGTCAACCCAATTCAAAATTCAAAATCTTTTCACTCATCTTCATTCTCACTTTCATTCTCATATCATTTCATTCTCATTTCATTTCATGCTCACCCTCATGACTGGTGGGATGCAGGGGCCGGTAATGGCACTCTACTTTTCGAAGTAGAGCACCCATGCCGACAACATTGTTCCACCAGTGATGACTGTTCATTATTTATTTGGATTATTATTACCTTATATGATTAATGTATAGCAATAGTGCAGACATCCATAATGTAATAACGTGTGGGAAAAAAAAAAAAAAAAAAAAAAAAAAAAAAAAAAAAAAAAAGATGATGAATTATATTATTACGCAAGAATATATATACTCTACATATATAGATATCAAATATATAAAAAGATTACAACTATATATATAAAAAAAAAAAAAAAAAAAAAAAAAAAAAACCCACACGTTAATTGCAACATTCCGACCTCTTATACACCAGAGTTCGGGCCGGGGACGGCACCAGACTGGCCCCGACTCACCTCTGTTGTACACAATGGCCCGACACTTCCCCCCGATTGTGCCTTCTAATACCTTTATGTATTCTATGATATTATTTATATATAGCGCTGGTTGTGGGCCGCGAGCAACGCCCGCAGTGGCCCAGTTGTGGGCTCGCTGCGGACGAGGTTCGCGGAGCGGAGCCATGTGACTACTTCTTCTTATAATTCTTATATATTTATAGCTTATATGTATGTATATCCTTCTATAAAGTAATATGTTTAAAGGCCAATCGGAGGGAAGTCAAGCGGGCACCTAAAATAAAATACCATAATGTATATAGTGTTTGGAGGACGAGGGCAAGCAGGAATATGCTTGCCCTCGTCCCTCAAACAAATAAGGAAAACATAATAAAAATAAGAAGAAGAAGAAGAAGACGGAAACCAAAAACCAAGAAGAAGAAGAACACACACAAAGAAAGGAGTCCCACCCCTCTGCATAGAGGGCCCAAATACCGGGGGAATGTCTTCCCCTGTGAACACCCGGGCAAGGAGTGTCAACTCGAGGCCCGTACGCGCGCTCGCGCGCATGAAACCCGTAGGTAGGCTGGGAGGGAGAGTGGGCGTTTTTCGATTTTCTTGTTCCAGACGGTCCAGAGACAAGAGACGAAGATCCTGCAGACGTTCCCGGTGTTCCGGAAACTCGAGAACAGGTATTTAATAGAATTTTTTAACCTTAGGTTAGGTTAGGTTAGGTTAGGTTTTTGAAATTGAAGTTTTTTAATTTTTTGTTTTAATTACAGGTGGGGAAGCCACGGGGGAGGAAGAAGACGCTTCAGGAGCAATTATTGGGTGACGATAAAACAATTTAGAAGTAAGTATTGGTAACTTTTGAATTTGGAATAAATTTTCTGTATGGAGATTGTGGCTTACCAAGTAACCTCGGTTCCACTCGAAAAATCTAAAGGGTGGGCTTTTTTCGATTTTCTTGTTCCAGACGGTCCAGAGACAAGAGACGAAGATCCTGCAGACGTTCCCGATGTTCCGGAAACTCGAGAACAGGTATTTAATAGAATTTTTTAACCTTAGGTTAGGTTAGGTTAGGTTAGGTTTTTGAAATTGAAGTTTTTTAATTTTTTGTTTTAATTACAGGTGGGGAAGCCACGGGGGAGGAAGAAGACGCTTCAGGAGCAATTATTGGGTGACGATAAAACAATTTAGAAGTAAGTATTGGTAACTTTTGAATTTGGAATAAATTTTTGGGTTAGGTTAGGTTAGGTTAGGTTAGGTTAGGTTAGGTTAGGTTTTTTTTTTTTTTTTTTTTTTTTTTTTTTTTTTTTTTTTTTTTTTTTTTTTTTTTTTTTTTTTTTTTTTTTTTGAAAAGTGTTGCGCAAAGTGAATGCGGTATTACCAATGAAGCGCTTTCGGTATACGCTTCATTGGCAACAGCTTGGTTTTTCATTTAAAAGTATATTGGTTTACATTATTGTTTTTTATGTTTTGCGAGAATGAAAATATTATGTTTGTTTTACATTGTTTTGTACGTTAGGTCTTATTAAAGGTTTTTAAATTGCTGATTATATTTTTTACGTGTTGTTTGAATGAGTCTATTGTTTCCTGTTTTGTAATAATTTGTGTTAGGTCATATGGTGCAATGTTGTAATTATTGCTTGTCATTTCGTGCTGAAATCGGGACTGATGAAATCGCGGGCAGTCCCGCAAAAGGTGAGCTATGGATTGGGAAGTTGTGTTGTCGCATGGGCAGAAATCGTCGTTTGTGATTTTAAATCGGTGAAGATATTCTTTATGGTATCCGTGATTTGTGAGTATTTGAGTAATTTCGAACCGTGGTGGAATGACGTCCAGAAAGTCGTTGAGATCTTTGTGGTTTTGGAGAAGTGATTTGGTGTAGCTGCAGCCCGCAGGGTCTTCGTAGTACATTTGTGCACAGCGCATGGAAATTTCTTTCTGATGGTGCTTGACATGGCTGATTGGGACCTTGGTGTATTCTGGGGCTGATTCTAGGTCGGCGGCGGCTTTCGCGGCGGCATCGGCCGCTTCGTTGCCTTCAATTCCTATGTGTGGGTTAGGTTAGGTTAGGTTAGGTTAGGTTAGGTTAGGTTAGGTTAGGTTAGGTTGACCGCAGCGGGCCATGGCGGTCAGAGCGGTGAGAGGATACCGCACCATCTCGTGCGAGGCGGCGTGCGTGCTAGCGGCAAGTCCGCCGTGGGAGCTAGAGGCAGTGGTGCTGGCGGCGGCATACAAGCTGACCGTCGAATCGCGAGAGGGCGGAAACCCGTTCCCGGATGGGGTCCAACGCTGGAGAGAGAGTGCCCAGAGGTCCCTTATCCGGGAATGGGCGGCAAGGCTGGAGGAGACGGACCGGAGAGCTGGAGCGCCACGTCAACGTACCGTGGACGCCATCCAGCCGGTGTTGAACAATTGGTTAGGGAGGCGCCACGGTGCGCTGTCGTACCACGTTGTGCAGGTGCTGTCCGGCCACGGATGTTTCGGCTGGTACCTGCACAACGTGGCGAGGAGGGAAAGTACGGCGGAGTGCCACGAGTGCGGCTGCGCGGAAGATACGGCGCAGCACACACTGGAGGAGTGTCCTGAGTGGGCTGCGCCTCGCGCCGCACTCGTGGATATTGTTGGCGACGACCTCTCGCTCCCGGCTGTTGTCAAACAGATGGCCGAGAGCGAGAGGTCGTGGGACGCGGTAGCCTCCTTCTGCGACGAAGTACTGACGCAGAAGGAGGCAGCGGAGCGGGTGAGGGAAGCGGACCCAGCCGCCCCCCCGCTCCGCCGTAAAAGACCGGGCGGCAGGCGTTTGGCCCATGCCCGGCGACTGCCACCTTAACGGGGGCTTCCGGGCGGCGGTTTGGGGAAACCGTCGCCCATCGGATCGGAAGTCCCCGAGTGGTGCGGCGCGCCAACTCTGTGCGCGCCGCCAACAGTGCCGAGCCCATGGAGACGGGTCTTCGGACAACCGCCGGCGGGGTCACGGAAGTATCGCAGTTCCCGTGGCCCCGCCTGTATAGGCGGATAAGGTGGCAGTGAGTGAGAGTTTTAGTCGGTATACCCTAAGTGGCTTTAGAGGGGGAGCCCGACATACCCCCGCCGCTTCCCCAAGCGGCGGGGCATGCAGTATTGCATTTCTCTCACTATAATCAAAAAAAAAAAAAAAAAAGGTTAGGTTAGGTTAGGTTAGGTTAGGTTAGGTTAGGTTAGGTTAGGTTAGGTTAGGTTAGGTTAGGTTAGGTTAGGTTAGGTTAGGTTAGGTTAGGTTAGGTTAGGTTAGGTTAGGTTAGGTTAGGTTTTTTTTTTTTTTTTTTTTTTTTTTTTTTTTTTTTTTTTTTAACTAATTTCCTCGGTCGTGGGTAGGGCCGAGACTTTCTTTTTACTTTATTTTTATTTATCTATTTTATATTTCTGATGTTTTCTGTTTTGTGTTTTGTTTTGCTGTATTGTTTTGTTTATTGTTTATTTTACATTTTTGTTTATTTTACTGTTTTATTTTATACATGATATACTATATACTTCTGTATAAAACACCTATTTTTATTGTCAAATTTTTACTGTTCATTTATTTTTCATTATCTGTTATTATTTCTGTTTACCAATTTAGCAAGTTTATCTATTATTTAGTTACCTTTTTCCTATTTTTGTTAACTATTGTTTTGTATTGGTCTATCAATTTGTATTAATTATTGTTTTCTTATTATTTTTAAGTTTGGCTGTTTTTCCCCTTGTTTTAATGTGTATCTACGTTTTTTTCAAAATCAGTTCTGTTTCTTGTGCTATTATTTCCTAGATTTTATATAATTTTTTACAGTTTATTTTCTTTGTTGTATTTATTTTCAAATTTTTGTTTATCTTGATTTGTCTATTATTTTTCTAATTTTGTTGCCTAATACTGTTTCTTTCATAGTCGCATAAAATATACTATATATATTTACTATATACTTAAAATATTTTATTGATATGAACTCAATTTTGAATTTTGAATCTTTTTTTGTTTGAATTTTGTTTTTTTATTTCTCAGGGTCAGCTTGCTAGCTTAGCAGTATGCCACCGATGCCCTTGCCAGGTCGTCCCACTGCTTCCGTACCGGGCACTCCCTGCTGAAGGCATTGTGGCATGTATCGCTGCTTTTCGCCTTGATGCAGTTACTGCATGATGGAGGCACACCCGACAGACACTCCGCGCACTCGGTTCTGAAGTGCGGTCCACCGCAGTGGCTGCATAGGTCGGCGAGCTGTTTACATAGCTTCCGGCCATGCCCGTACTCCAGACACCGAGTGCACTGCACCAGAGGCGACTGGTCCACAGCCTGCACTCGCTGCATGTCGATGTGGACGGTTCCCCGCTCCACTATTCTGCCCCACAGGATTGGCGACACTTTCAAAATTACGTGCTCAGTGTGCGGGTTTCTGGTCTTCTTCCGATACTTCACTTCTACTCTATTTTCCTCCTTACTCAGCCCTTCAAAGATCTGTCCGTTCTGTACCCTGAGACCTTTTACTATCTCGTCGTCCTTATTGTACGCCATCACACTTTTTAGAATGACCAGCGGATCTTTGTTGGCTACATCCTCCACATTCAAGTTCACTCCCGCTTTTTGCAGTCTGTCCCTGACTCTTCCTATTTCCTCCTTTGTCTTGCACCCGATTATCACCCTCTGGTCCTTTGCTTTCCTTACACTTTCTATTTTCATTCCCTCCTCCCTCGCATTCACCGCTATCCTGATCCTCTCTAGTACCTGCTCTCCCGTATCTCTTTCATCCTTCGAGCCTACCACCACAGAGTAGGTGGTCGCTCCTCCCATTGGTTTCCTAGTGGGTGGCGCGGCCACCACTCCGGCGTAGGTTTTCCTTTCCTCGTTCTGTTTTTCTAGGATCTCCTTGATGCTATTTATATCTGTCTTGTCTTTCTCCTGTGCCTCTAGAAGGACCTTCTTTAGCTTTTCCATTTCCTTCTTGTTTTCTTCGAGCAGTCTAGAGTGTCCATCTATAATTTCAATCATCCTTCTCTCTTTATCGATCGTTTCCTTGTCGCTCTCTTGCCCATCCTTCTCCAACTTACTCTTGACTGTCCTATCCCTGTTCTCACTCTTCTTTGTAGGACATGAAATTTCCTTTGTGTTTCCATCCCCGTAGGGCTTTCCCTGTTCAGCGTCCCTCACCAGCCTGGACATGTTTTCCAAAGCTTCGAGAACCGCCGCTTTTATGTCCTTTCTCAGGTTTCCGCTCTCGTCCATCTTCTTCAGTGCCATTTGGTGCCACGAATGCGCTTCCCTGCCTCGATTGGCGTAAATTTTCTCCGAGTCCTTTCGGCCCGGTTCGGCTCGTTTCGGTTCCGCGCTTGTAGCGGCTAGACTCGGGGCAGGTTTCTGCTGTACTTTCGTCTTCTCCTGAGGTTTAGTAGCAGCGGTTTTGTGAGCGGATTTTACCTCAGAGGTCACTGAAGAAGAAGAAGAAGAAGACGTTTGCCCATCTTTTCCTATCCCCTGTGGTGATTTTGCGGAAGAGATCCTCAGTTCGATCTCTCCAGCACTCCTTCGCACTTGGCCGTCCTTAGTAGGTTCAGACACTACTTTGGGGTTTGTATGCTTCGCGTTTGCCCCCGTCGGGGTGGTCTTTGACGCGGGTGATCGGGCCGTAACGAACATAACGAAAAATATATGAAAATAAGCACGTTTATAACAGTTACGTTTGAGTCAATAAACTCCGTCTTAAGCGATAGGGTCAATAAACCCAGTCCTATAAAGTTATAGTGGGTCAATAAACCTAGTCTTATCCTAAGTATAATGGGCTGATGTATAGAGTCAGCAAGTCACCAAAAAAAATTCTAGTCTAGCAATCTAAATTAATATCTAAATAATTTGTCAGCGATACCGTGTTTAGTCTAATACAGTTTCAAACCAAAGCTAACTTGAAAGGTCGATTATAGTGGGTCAGTAAACCCAGTCTTATCCTAAATATACTGAGCTGATGTATAGAGTCAGCAAGTCACAAATTTTTAATTCCAGCAATCTGAATTTTGTCTAGATAATTTGTCAACGACGGTGTTTAGTCTGATACAGTTTCAAACCAAAGTTGCCCCAAAAAGTCGATCTTTATAAATTCGTCCCAATAGTCTCCCGCGAGCGCGTTTTGCCCCCTCTTAAAGCTACGCAAGCCCTAGAGCCCAAACGGCTCTCAATAGGGTATTATAAAAAAAGTAGGTATAAAAAACTAAAGGGTGGGCTTTTTTCGATTTTCTTGTTCCAGACGGTCCAGAGACAAGAGACGAAGATCCTGCAGACGTTCCCGATGCTTCGGGAACCCGAGAACAGGTATTTAATCGAGTTTTTTAACAATTTAAGTTTTTTAATTTTTTGTTTTTATTACAGGTGGGGAAGCCACGGGGGGGAAAGAAGACGCTTCAGGAGCAATTGGAGCAATTATTGGGTGACGATAAAACAATTTAGAAGTAAGTATTGATGACTTTTGAATTTGGAATAAGTTGGTTAGGTTAGGTTAGGTTAGGTTAGGTTAGGTTAGGTTAGGTTAGGTTAGGTTAGGTTTTTTTTTTTTTTTTTTTTTTTTTTTTTTTTTTTTTTTTTTCAAAATGATTAGTTAATTTTATAACCAATCTTTCTATTAACTTATCGCTACTCTTAATATTGCAGCGCTTGTTTCTTTGTCTTCATTATTTTCCTTATTTATTATTTGTTTCTATATTTCTTGTTTATAAAAATTACTGTTTTCTTAAAATCTACTTTTATTATTTCTTTTTTTGTTACTGTTTTCACTTAATTAAGTTACATTTTTATTATCATTTCATTATCAACTTAGATCTATTAGTTTATACTATTTCTTGATCACTTTATCTAATTTAGTATTTATTAACTGCTACAATCAATCAAATCCTGTAATTAATCAATTTTTTTTTTTTTTTTTTTTTTTTTTTTTTTTTTTTTTTTTAATATTATTTTACAATTGAGCCGTTTGCTGTAACAGCTATTTTAGTGACTATTTCTGAGTACTTAAGAAATGCTGTTCGTTTACTTTTTTCATTGAGTATTTCTGCCAAATTTCTTAATGTCAGCCGGCTTCCAGTCTCTGTTTCATACTCCTGACGGTATTTCCCAAAGCGTGGGCATTCCAAGAGGACGTGCGCAACTGTCTCGGGCGTCCGATTGTCGCAGACGCAACCAGGGTCATTTGTTAACTTAAATCTATTTAAATATTGTTTTACTCCGCAATGACCTGTAAAGATTTGAGTTCTGATTTGAGTACATTTTATCTCTTTAAGAATGTTATATGCCCTGGTTACGTCTGGGAAGAACATCTTGGTCTGGGAAGCTGTTGGCGACTCGGTATACCGACGCTGCCAAACCAGCTCCGTTCTCTCGCGCACCAGCCGCTTGGCGTGCGACAGAGGAACCGCGTCATATTTTGGAGCCAGCTTGCATTTCAGGGCTGTCGTTTTGGCGAGCTCATCAGCCTTTTCATTGCCTTCGATCCCAGAATGCGCCTTTACCCAAAAGAGCTCCAGGTCCAGGTTGCTGTCCGCAATCACGGTACGAATGCTCGCCGCAATTGGGTTGTCAGGACTCGGATTGCAGACAGCTTCCAGGGCGGCACGCGAGTCGCTCAAAATTATTCCGGGCCGGTTGATGTTGGCTAGGTGGTTTACTGCGCGAAGTATCGCCGATAACTCGGCCTGGAATACTGAGCAGTATCCCGCCAAGGGAATCCTCATGCTCGATGTCTCCCTTCCCGCTGTCCAGCACGAGACCGCTGCACCCACTCTTTCCTCGATCCTGCTTCCATCTGTGAACAGGTGGATTTTTTCACCTGCGAGACTGTTCACCTCCTCCTGTGTGTTGAGTACGCCATAATTTAACGTTTTCCTATCAGATGGGTGGGGGTGTTGAGACGGCTTTGTCCGTTTCTCCAGACTGCGCCCAGGTAATTCCGGAATCGGTTTTCCGCGTTTTATCTCGAAGATCTCGGCGCTCTCCTGTACCCTCAGGTCCAGAGGTAGAATCCGTGCCAGGAGAGCGCTTGCCATCAAAGATGTCGTGCGATGGGCTCGACAGATCTTGAGCGCGAACATTCTAGTAATGCGGTCCAGGTGTTTTTGCGCGTATTTGCGGTCCGCTACATCCGCCCAGGCGCCAGCTGCGTAGAGCACCTTCGGCTCAATTACCGCCAAGTAAAGTAGCCGAGTGACATCCGGATTAAGGCCCCACTCTGCTTTGACAGCCCTGGAGATCATCTTGAACAAGTCCGTACACTTTTTCATTATGCCCTCCAGGTGCGGCCTGAATGTGAGTGACCTGTCAATTGTGAGCCCCAGTACTTTGATCGCGTCTGTCAACTCTAGCGTTTGGTCGCCCAGTTTGAACCGGGGTGCTGAGTACTTTAGGCGGTTGGTGAGTAAAATCGCTTGTGTTTTGTGGGCGGCGAATCTCATCTTGGACTTTTTGCCCCAGTCCTCTATCAAGTCCAGCGCCTCCTTCACTGCTTCTTCGAGATTCTGAGTGGAGTCCGCCGTCGCCACTATTAGAATGTCGTCGGCATAAGCCTGAACTTCTGCTTTTATGGAGTCTGCAGCTTTTAAGAGTGGATCTAACTGTAAGTTCCAAAGAAGGGGGCCGAGAACAGACCCCTGGACGCATCCTCTACTAGACTCCTTCGCAACTGCTTCACCCAAATACCTCAGGTCGACCTTTCTGTCTGACAGATAACTAGTCAGAACTTTCATGGTTTGGACATCAACCCTCTTTTCGTACAGCCCCATAACGATGCCTGGCCACCAACAGTTGTCGAACGCCCCTTCAATGTCCAAAGATACCATGGAGACAAGCTTCTTCTCTTTAATGCCTTTCTTTACAAGGGTAAGGGCGTCGTACAGGGCATCTTCGGTACTACACTGTGGTATGAAGCCATACTGTCGAAGGTTGAGCCCGTCTTTGCTGCTAAGCATCCATGTGAGCCTCGTAGAAAGAAGCTTCTCGTATACCTTACTCAATACCGGTAAAAGTCCTATTGGACGGTACGACTTAGGTGCGGAATAGTCCTCCTTGCCGGGCTTTGGGATCACCTTTATTCGAGCCGATTTCCAGGGTGTGGGGAAGTGGCCCAACCTCAAGCAGGTGTTATAAAGTTCCAGCTGAATTTCTGGCCGAACGAGATGACCCCTAGCGCATATGTCCGAGGTAAGGCCATCTTCACCAGGGGATTTGCTTGGATTCATCTTTTTATAAACAGCCGAAATTTCCTCCTGAGTGAATGGTGGGCACGATTTAGGGTAGTCCGGGTCACTACTGATGTTGTTTAGTAGTTCCGCTGACTCAGTGCGAACCTTGCAGTGAGTTTCTTCATCTTGAGAAGTGTCATCAGGGGGGAAAAAGGTCTCAGCGAGCAAGTGCGCGGAACCTACAGAGTCCAACACACTGCTGTTCGGGCAAGCTCGTAGAAGCTTGTCGGTATCATGCCGCTCACAGAGTTTCAGGACCCTGTATGATCTCTGCCACACTGTTTCCTTCTTCTCTCCACTGCAAAATTCCTTCCAGCTAGCTGTGATGGTGGTCTGTATGAGAGATTTATATTCTTCTCGTAGCTGTTGGTATTGGCTGATCAAGCCTGTTCTCCTGGAAGGATTTGCATTTTGAATCCTTCTTCTCAGTCTCAAAACTTCCTTTTTCTTTTCCGCTAATTCCTCGTTCCACCATACCGGTGGTCTGGATTTACTACCTCCCTCATTAACGGGCATACTGGCCCGGCTGGCCTCGGTCAAGATCCCGGTGTAGTCACTAACTAGATCATCCAACTCTGCAGTGGTTGTTATTTCAGTCATTCTTTCAGGTGTAATATTTTTCTCAACAATTCTGTTTTTAACTTCTTCTCTAAATTTAGTCCAGTCTGCTTTGTCAGTTTTAAAAATTCTTGTAGTGGTATTTTGGTTGGATGGTGTAAATTTTTTACTGTCGAGTGTGAACATGATCATGCGATGATCGGAGAGTGTGACCACATCAGGATCGACCCTCCAGTGTTGGATCTTGTCGATGAGACTATTGGAGCATAACGTGACATCTATGATGCTCGAGTACAGTTTGTCTCCCCTGTGAATGTAGAACGTGGGTGTGTTGCCCTCATTCAGTACGTTAAGATCCAGCTGGGCCGCCAGATCCATAAAAGCGCGCCCTCTTCTGTCATCTGTGTCCGATCCCCACCAAGTGCTCGTTGCATTTAGGTCTCCGCCAATTATTAAGTTGGGTGTGTTAAGTTGTCCTACACTTCCGGACACTTGAATCGAGCCACCCAGCAGTTTCAACTTTGATTGCTGGTAACTTAACAAAAGTATATGATCAACGAAAAAGTTTTTATGCAATTTGGAAGCTGGTACACTTTACATTAATAAGGTATACTTAATTCCAAATTTAAATTTCAATAACTTGATAAAATTACAATTTTAAGTGAAACTTGTCCTGTATAACCTTTCTCAAAGACAAGACTCGGGTTGAATTTTTGAAAAAAAAAAGGAATTATTGGAAAAAAAAAATATTCAGTAACTTGTATTGCCTCCGAGAGCGTTTATGATTGCAGTCATGCGATTTGGCATGGAGTTAATCAACGTCATTATGAAGTGTTGTGGAATGTTCTCCCATTCCTCCTCGATGGCAACTCTCAGCTCTTAAAAAGTTTGTGGTGCTGGTTGGTGAGCTCGAACACGCCTCTTTAATTCGTCCCATAGACGTTCGATGGGATTCATATCAGGGCTCCTTGCTGGCCATTCCATTGTCGTGATTCCAACATCATGAAGGTATGCCCTGACGATTCCTGCAGTGTGCGCTCTTGCATTATCATGCATAAAGATGAAGCCTTGGCCTACAAATCCAGCATATGGCATCACATGAGTCTCTAGGCATTGGTTAATGTATCGACGGGCATTTAGTGTTGGTAGACTTGGTCCTGTCACAACCTCGAGCCCAGTTTTACCATCGGCAGATATTCCTCCCCAGACTATCCACGAGCTCCCGCCATAACTCACTCTCTCTTCAATACAACACTGAACAAAGCGCTCTCCCCGCCTTCGGTAGACCTTCCTCCTTCCATCATTACCATAAAGCATAATCTTAGTCTCATCAGTAAAGAGTACCTTGCTCCATTGGCGTTGAGTCCAATGCAAATGTTCGCGTGCAAACTGTAAGCGCGCCATTCGGTGAGCTCTTGTCAGTTTCGGCCCGATGGCTGGCTTATGTGGGCTCAGACCACGTTCTTTAAGTCTTTGTCTAATTGTTCGCGCGGAAACAGCCACTCCATGAAAGTCTCGAAGCTGTTCTTGGATCTGTACAGAGGTGAGGTGACGATTTCGTAAACTGGTTGTCGCGATAAATCGATCCTGTCTTTCTGAAGTTACCCGAAATCGCGGTCTTCCTGGACGGCGCACGTATACACCAGTGTCGAGGTATCGATGGTTTACCCTTTGCACAGCAGAACGGCTTAAAGCAAGCTGTGATGCTACATCGCGCTGACTTCGGCCCGACTGTAGAAGCGCCACAGCTTGCGCGGCTAGAAGAGGCGGTGTATCCATAATTTTAACGTTTAAATGGCTCAAATTAAAAAAACAACAATTTTACGATGTCTTAATTTCAAAACAATTACGGTGAATTCAAAATTATGGAGTTAAATAAAAAAATTATGTTAATTTAGATCAACTTTTCTATTCAAAAGAATGCACTAATTTGGATTTTGTTTCGTTTTTCCATTTGATAAATTCAAAATTGGAACAACAGCACTTCAAAATCATTATGAATATACCAGCATCAAAACTGCATATAAACTTTTTGATTAACTTAAGAATATTTTTATGTTCTATGTCATTACACATAAAAATGTAGGGTGGCTCGATTCATGTGTCCGGGAGTGTATAATATACTCGATTCTTGACAGGTCATCTTGTATGTCGAGGGTCTTGTCCAGGTACAGGGAGATGAATCCAGTTCTGGTACCGTTGATCTTAAGAGTGCATCCGACCATTGACTCGAAAACCAGGTCCGGATTTTGCTCAACTTCAATGTTGGCGTCCGTGATCGCTATAGCCGCCCGGACCGGGTTATTCTGATCGCTGGTGGTCTTCTGGATTATCCTCACGTTGGACGCTGTGACGTGGGCCTTCGCCCCGACATAGGGTTCCTGCAGAAGAATAACGGAGATGCGTTTTTCGGCAGCCGCCTGAAAACATTCCTTGGTTGCAGCGAACCCCCTACCTAGATTGACCTGTCCTACTTTTATTTTACAATTTCTGTTGGAGGTCTCCGTGACAACTGTAACTAACAAAAGTAAGTCACCGCAGACCGCGCTAAACGGTCCCAGCGTTGCCACTCCGGGCACGAGGAGCTGAAGGCGGGATGCGCGAAACTGCTGTGGCCTGTGATCCTGCAGTTAATGCAGCTGGGGTCTGCGCTGCGTTCTGTGCAGGCACGAGTGTCGTGCGCGCCTGCGCAGTAGCCGCAGCATCGCTCACTATTGCAGTCTCGGGCGATGTGGCCAAATCCCAGGCAGTTAAAGCACTGTTTGACGGGGGAGTGGTCCATCGCTGGTACAATCTGGTAACCAACTCTCAGCTCCTGGCCCTTGAAGCTTCGCCAGATGTGGGGACTGACCTCCAGGATAACATTGTTCCTGGAGTCGTTACGGCCCTTTGTTCTGCGCAGAACTTTTACATGTAATTGGTCCGAGCCAGTTTCGGTCAGAAGTTTGGCGTTTTGCTTCAGTAGCGCCTCCTCTAGCTTGGCATCATTCAAGTCTGGCGCTACTCCAACAAGCTTAAGCAGCGGCTTACGGACTGCAGGCTGGGACACCGTGAGCCGGCCGGCGGTTTTAATGGCCTCTGTAAGTCGAGAACGATCCTTCTCTGTGTCACAATTGATGAGCACCTTTTGCTTGCGGGTGGTCCTCATGCCGTTAACCCCGATGCCAAGTTGTACGACGTCTACTTTTTCTTTGATGCTTTTTACGACATCATGGCCAGAGTGCTGTGGGTCTATTGACTCTACCATAACAGGATAGCGCGGCTTCATAAGCGCGTCCCTGTAACTTTGATAGCCGTTATTTGCAGCGATATTCGTACTCGCTGTCGGCTGACTCGCGCTGAGGTCTTGGTGAGTACGAGGAGGAGGTGGTTGACTGATGGCCGTTTCTATTGTCTTCAACTGAGTCTTAATGTCATTGAGCGCCTGATCCGTTGAAAGCGCTGACTGTTGAAGTTTGGACAACTCTTCTTTAATTGTGTCTCGCACTATGCTGGCTATGGAGTTGTTTGTGTCGAGTTCTGGAATTACAGAATCGCCGGAATCCCCGGATGCCGTGTCAGCAGTCGCCGGCAGATTACACTCCCTGAAGTCACCGAGACGTACCGCTATTTCATATAGCTCCTCTAGACAGTTCCTAATGAGTTTTTTATTATTAACTATGTTTCCGGGTTGTTCCAGCGCACGGAGCGCCTCTCGGTAGGTGCTTGATGCCTTTGCGGTCAACGCCCTCGGAGTTCCTGGGGGAAGCAGGCTGACTTTGGAGGCTTCAGACCGGATCTTCGGTGTTTCACAGACTTCAGAGGGCGCTGGGAGCTGAGCATCCACTTCTACCACATCGACACCAGGCGCATTACTGTCGGTCATTGAAGAATTGGGGCTAATAATGATCCTGAGCTTTGGCGCAAACGGCGCCCGCTGTGGTTTAGGCATTGCCCCTAATCCTAGGGTTTCTTTTTCAGGGGGTGCTGTATCTGCAGCTATAGGAGCGGCGGTTGCAGCAGCAGCTGCGGCGGCACTCGCTCTTCGAGTTTTAATAGGTGAGTGAATCATTGTGTTGTTTTATCAAATTTACTAATGTGTTTTTTCTATTTCAGGTGCTGAAGAAGAGAAGAGGAGGTTGGCGGAGCAAGTGTGAAATAGCTGAAGGCTAGATCGGCAAAATGTAGCAATAATTATAAGTTAATACTCGTGAAAGTTCAAGAGAAGAAGAAGAATCGGGGTAAAGTAAAATGGTAGTCTTCGGAGCTAAACTGGTCAAAAGGAAGCTAAACAAGTCCACAAAACAACTTCCAGAGGCGTAAGTATATCAGGGAGTGAGGTAGCGCTCTCGTTAGGGTATTGCCGTACCTCGGCACCTTAGTGCATGACCACTGGGAGGGAGGGTGGGCGGGATAGCAAGGAGATGCTTTAAGAGCAATATCTGGAAGGCAACAAATCAATTAAACGGTAAGTATCTGCGACTTTAAAATTGTGTCTGAGAATTTAGTATGGAGATTGCAATTGGTTAGGTAACCTCGGTTTCCTTCAAAAATTTTTAGGATGGGCGTTTTTATTCAATTTTCTTGTCCCTACCGGACAAGAGACGAGAGGGGAACACGTTCCCGACGTTCCTGAGGGCTGACGGACTCTAAAACAGGTAGATATTTGACTTTGAAGTTTTAATAAATTTTTAATATGAAATTTTAATGTTTTCTATTTGAAATCCTTATTACAGGTGGGAAACGGTGGGGAATCGACGGGATAGCAAGGAGATGCTTTAAGAGCAATATCTGGAAGGCAACAAATCAATTAAACGGTAAGTATCTGCGACTTTAAAATTGTGTCTGAGAATTTAGTATGGAGATTGCAATTGGTTAGGTAACCTCGGTTTCCTTCAAAAATTTTTAGGATGGGCGTTTTTATTCAATTTTCTTGTCCCTACCGGACAAGAGACGAGAGGGGAACACGTTCCCGACGTTCCTGAGGGCTGACGGACTCTAAAACAGATCTAGGTGCGACTTGGAAGTTTAAATAAATTCTTAATATGAAATTGTAAGGTTTTCTATTTGAAATCCTTATTACAGGTGGGAAACGGTGGGGAATCGACGGGATAGCAAGGAGATGCTTTAAGAGCAATATCTGGAAGGCAACAAATCAATTAAACGGTAAGTATCTGCGACTTTAAAATTGTGTCTGAGAATTTAGTATGGAGATTGCAATTGGTTAGGTAACCTCGGTTTCCTTCAAAAATTTTTAGGATGGGCGTTTTTATTCAATTTTCTTGTCCCTACCGGACAAGAGACGAGAGGGGAACACGTTCCCGACGTTCCTGAGGGCTGACGGACTCTAAAACAGGTAGATATTTGACTTTGAAGTTTTAATAAATTTTTAATATGAAATTTTTAATGTTTACTATTTGAAATCCTTATTACAGGTGGGAAACGGTGGGGAATCGACGGGATAGCAAGGAGATGCTTTAAGAGCAATATCTGGAAGGCAACAAATCAATTAAACGGTAAGTATCTGCGACTTTAAAATTGTGTCTGAGAATTTAGTATGGAGATTGCAATTGGTTAGGTAACCTCGGTTTCCTTCAAAAATTTTTAGGATGGGCGTTTTTATTCAATTTTCTTGTCCCTACCGGACAAGAGACGAGAGGGGAACACGTTCCCGACGTTCCTGAGGGCTGACGGACTCTAAAACAGGTAGATATTTGACTTTGAAGTTTTAATAAATTTTTAATATGAAATTTTAATGTTTTCTATTTGAAATCCTTATTACAGGTGGGAAACGGTGGGGAATCGACGGGATAGCAAGGAGATGCTTTAAGAGCAATATCTGGAAGGCAACAAATCAATTAAACGGTAAGTATCTGCGACTTTAAAATTGTGTCTGAGAATTTAGTATGGAGATTGCAATTGGTTAGGTAACCTCGGTTTCCTTCAAAAATTTTTAGGATGGGCGTTTTTATTCAATTTTCTTGTCCCTACCGGACAAGAGACGAGAGGGGAACACGTTCCCGACGTTCCTGAGGGCTGACGGACTCTAAAACAGGTAGATATTTGACTTTGAAGTTTTAATAAATTTTTAATATGAAATTTTAATGTTTTCTATTTGAAATCATTTTTACAGGTGGGAAACGGTGGGGAATCGACGGGATAGCAAGGAGATGCTTTAAGAGCAATATCTGGAAGGCAACAAATCAATTAAACGGTAAGTATCTGCGACTTTAAAATTGTGTCTGAGGGTTAGGTTAGGTTAGGTTAGGTTAGGTTAGGTTAGGTTAGGTTAGGTTAGGTTAGGTTAGGTTAGGTTAGGTTAGGTTAGGTTAGGTTAGGTTAGGTTAGGTTAGGTTAGGTTAGGTTAGGTTAGGTTAGGTTAGGTTAGGTTTTTTTTTTTTTTTTTTTTTTTTTTTTTTTTTTTTTAATCATATTCCTCTGAATGTTTGTCAGAGACAGTGTTCGCAAATTCTTGAATTTCATTCCTTTCATTTCTCTTTCTGTTGTGCAACTGGAAGTATATCAGTATTGTCGGAACAATACTAAAACTATATACGCAGTGCTACTTAGTCCTATTTCTCCTTATTACCTTTCCCGCCACTCTCTTGCAGTATTCCAAAAATATCTCTCGAGTTTTCTTTTCTTTTATAATTTCCTTCAGATTTTCCTTTTCAACCCTCTTCTCCATTTTCGCCTCTACTTCCATCCTTTCCTTCTCGTGCACGGGGCACTCCGTCAGGATATGGACGACGCTCTCCGCACAACTGGGATCGCAGATGCATGATGGACTCTCCTTACACTTGAAGCGGTGCAAGTATTCGGAGAATCCACCGTGCCCCGTAGTGATCTGCGTAGTGAGCGCGTCCACACCCATTTTTCTGACTATCCCGTACGCCTCCGTCGCGTCCGGGAAAAAGAGTTTGGTGACCGAGGCCGTCTCCCCGCTCTGATAGCGCCGGTTCCACTCATCGAGCGTGTCCAAACGAATTTGTCGCTTGACAAATGAAACCGGACACCTATCATAGTCGGGTCTTTTCTTCAGCTTCAGTGCAGCATCCTTTGCGAGTTCGTCAGCTCTTTCATTACCTGGCACCCCGGCGTGTGCCTTGACCCAGAAAAGGTCAATTTTCTGGCCGCAAATATCAGCTTGTTTTAGATTTGCTCTTGTTTTACACGCCAGGGGATGCAGGGAGACATTGTCCGTTATGGTCTCAAGAGCGGACCTGGAGTCGCTGAGAATGCTGCACCGAGCGTCCTTCCTCTCGATCACCATCCCCGTTGCCCGTTCGAGCGCCAACAGTTCCGCTTGGTAGACGGAGCAGAACGGTTCCAGTTTCAATTTTTTGCTGTGGGATTCTGCGTTGCCCTTCCACAAGGACAGCGCAGCACCCACCTTCCCCTCAATTTTTGACCCGTCAGTGAAAATAATTATACCCTCTTCCTGACTCTGCAACCGTTCCGCCTCGTCCCCCAAGCATTCGAATTTCAGCTCAACGTGCTGTGCAGGATGTGGGGCGTCTGTGAAGGCCACAGGCCTCTCCACCTCCCGATCGCCTATTACTCGCCGGGAATGCCCTTTTTTTACTTCATATAGTGAAGCCGCCTCCTGGATCCTCAGATCCAAGGGAAGCAGCCCGGCGAGTATTAGTGCCGAGTTGAGGGACACTGTTCTATAGGCCTTCACAATTTTTCGGACGAATCCCCTTTGGACCGCCTCCAAATGCTTACGCACGCCGATCTTCTGTGCCGCAGGCGCCCACGCGCTGGCGGCGTACAAGACAACGGGCTCGACCACCGCAGTGTACGTCGTCCTTACTACCTCCGGGTGCAGTCCCCAGTCGACCTTGGCCGCCCTCGCGAGCTGCTTGTAGAGATTAAGGGACTTACGACAGACATTAGCGACATGTTGGTTAGGTTAGGTTAGGTTAGGTTAGGTTAGGTTAGGTTAGGTTAGGTTAGGTTAGGTTAGGTTAGGTTAGGTTAGGTTAGGTTAGGTTAGGTTAGGTTAGGTTAGGTTAGGTTAGGTTAGGTTAGGTTAGGTTAGGTTAGGTTAGGTTAGGTTAGGTTAGGTTAGGTTAGGTTAGGTTAGGTTAGGTTAGGTTAGGTTAGGTTAGGTTAGGTTAGGTTAGGTTAGGTTAGGTTAGGTTAGGTTAGGTTAGGTTAGGTTAGGTTTTTTTTTTTTTTTTTTTTTTTTTTAAATATTACTAGTTAATTTATAACTAGTTTTCTTTTCTCTTATCGCTACTGTTTATAATGCAGCGCTTGTTTCTTTTGTTTTATTTTCCTTTATTTATTATGTTTCTGTATTTCTTTAGTTTCTAAAATATACTGTTTTCTTTTAACTATATCTTTATTATTTCTATTTGTTTCTTCTATGTATATTCCTTTGATTATTAACTTATATCTATATATTTCTTTTACATTCCTTTGATTATTAACTTATATCTATTTATTTCTTCTATATTCCTTTGATTATTAACTTATATTTATATATTTCTTTTAAATTCCTTCTATTATTAACTTATATCTATATGTATATTTCTTCTAATGATTATTCTTCCATTGATCCAATTTTTTTTTTTTTTTTTTTTTTTTTTTTTTTTTTTTTTTTTTTTTTTATTTTTATTTTTTTTTTTTTTTTTTTTTTTTTTAATTTTATATATTAGTATTTAAGGACTGAGCCGTTTGCCTTTACAGCCAGTTTAATAACTTTTTCCGAGTAATTCAGAAACGCAATCCGTTTTTCTTTATTTTCCAGTACTTCTGCCAGACTTTCTACTGTTAGCTTGCTGCCGGTCTGTGTCTCATATTGCTGGCGGTGTTTTTCGAAACGCGGGCAGTCCACGATGACGTGCGCGACCGTCTCGGGTGTCTGATCATCGCAGACGCAACCAGGGTCTCCTATCAGTTTGAACCTGTGCAGGTACTGTCGGACTCCGCAGTGACCTGTTAACATTTGCGTCCTTATCTGGGTTGTTTTTATTTCTTTTAGGATTCTGTAAGCCCTGGTTGCGTCTGGGAAGAACAGTTTGGTCTGGGATGCAGT